>JAINUG010000190.1:1464496-1574496 GCA_029706075.1 Aldrovandia affinis | reverse complement strand
CTTGACCAGAACCAACTGGTCTGCGATAAACAATGAAAACACAAGCTGGCATTTGACTTGTCTTTGGCCAGCCTTGGAGATGCTCAAATATAGCATGTGCATGCGTACTCTGCAGATATCAGCTGTAGCGGATGGCTCTCTATACCAGGCCGACAGTAAGAAAGTGGTGAAGCCGTTCCAGTATGAGGCTCAAACAATATAGGAGAATGAGTTTAATCTGGGGATGCGCTGCGGAGGCGGGTGAGTTTGGAGCCAGAGGTACGACTATTTCTGGGTAGAGCACCTACCAGACCCAGCAAATATGTGTTACAGATCATACCTCATGTTTACGTCCACACGTGAAAAACCAAATCCAACTGAAGCAACGATGTGTAATCCTCAGATCGAGTATACAGGGACTTCGCTGATATTTAATTGTGCATTATTAAGAGGGTTCCAACTGTGAATAGTCGATGTAGAGCTTGCTGATTAAAAATTGAATAGTTTTGCCGTGCTGGGTGTCTCTTTTGTGTCTCTGTCTCCCCCTCTCTCTTTCTTTTCGTGTGTCACCTTCTGTGTGTTTCTCTGCATCTCCCTCAGCCCCCCCCACTCCTCCCCCCCCTTTCGCTTCACCCACTCCTTCTCTTCCTCGTTCGCTCGCTCCCTACCTCTCTCCTCTCTCTCAGCTGCTGTCAGGGAGTGTAGAGAGATGGGAGACCCGTGGGAATGTTGCCATGGCAACGCCTGCCACTCAATCCCATCTCGGATGTAAATGACCTCAAATTTTATTAGCACACAATTTCGAGAGATCCCCACAGTTCTCTCTCCTCTTTATAGCATCTTCTCATTACTACTTTATTACCGAGGAGTTGAAGGATTTGTTTTTAAGAGAAATTAGCTCAATATGCATGTTTCTACATATTCTGGGGAAGGGGGTGAATGGGTTGAAAGCTCTGCTGTTATTTTACATGCTATTGTTTTTTTATGATACGTTTATATCATCACTTATATTCCATAATTTGGATTTAAAAAAACTTTCACACACTGAAAGATTGTAGAGGGCTGCAGGAAGGGACCTCAGCATTAATTTTGCATCACTAATAAGTCACTCATTAACAGCATGCACTGTATTTACACTTAAAGCACACCAACATCTCACAATTTGCCAGGCCAACCCGTGTCAAATTGAATCTACATGATATATGCACTGTCACTGTCTTCTGACAACTTTGTTGAGATGAAATTAAACCACCACATTACAAAAAAATTTGGTCACCATGAGCCAGTCAATTTACAGCTTAGTATTTACAGGCAAAAAACAAATGATTCCTTAACCATTGGTCTGATAAAAAATAAAATATTGATGTGAAATACTGATGCGAAATTATAGGTAGGTTGGTAGGTAGGTTGTTCCAAACATCTTGTAAAACTAACCACAGATCTTCTGTGGATGTAGGCTGCCTCAAATCCTTCTGTCTCTTCATGTAATCCCAGGCAGACTCGATGATGTTGAGATCAGGGCTCTGTGGGGGCCAAACCATCACTTCCAGGACTCCTTGTTCTTCTTTACGCTGATGATAGTTCTTCATGACATTGGCTGTATGTTTGGGGTCGTTGTCCTGCTGCAGAATAAATTTGGGGCCAATCAGACGCCTCCCTGATGGTATTGCATGATGGATAAGTATCTGCCTGTATTTCTCAGCATTGAGGACACCATTAATCCTGACCAAATCCCCAACTCCATTTGCAGAAATGCAGCCCCAAACTTGCAAGGAACCTCCACCATGCTTCACTGTTGCCTGCAAACACTCATTATTGTACCGCTCTCCAGCCCTTCGGCGAACAAACTGCCTTCTGCTACAGCCAAATATTTTACATTTTGACTCATCAGTCCAGAGCACCTGCTGCCATTTTTCTGCACCCCAGTTCCTATGTTTTCGTGCATAGTTGAGTCGCTTAGCCTTGTTTCCACGTCGGAGGTATGGCTTTTTGGCCGCAATTCTTCCATGAAGACCACTTCTGGCCAGACTTCTCCAGACAGTAGATGGGTGTACCTGGGTCCCACTGGTTTCTGCCAGTTCTGAGCTGATGGCACTGCTGGACATCTTCCGATTTCATCTGCTGCATTAAGTTTCCTTGGCCGACCACTGCGTATAGGGTCCTCAACGTTGCCCGTTTCTTGTGCTTCTTCAAAAGAGCTTGAACAGCACATCTTGAAACCCCAATCTTTGCCTGGGAGAGACCTTGCTGATGCAGTATAACTACCTTGTGTCTTGTTGCTGTGCTCAGTCTTGCCATGGTGTATGACCTGTGACATGAAACTGTCTTCCACAACCTCACCTTAGTAGCAGAGTTTGGCTGTTCCTCACCCAGTTTTAAGCCTCCTACACAGCTGTTTCTGTTTCAGTTAATGACTGTGTTTCAACCTACATATTAAATTGATGATCATTAGCACCTGTTTGGTATAATTGGTTAATCATACAACTGACTATAATCCTACAAAATCCCTGACTTTGTGCAAGTGTACCTATAAGAATTGATGCTGATTTGAAGGCAAAGGGTAGTCACATCAAATATTGATTTGATTTAGATTTTTCTTCTGTTCGCTCACTTTGCATTTTGTAAATTGATAAAAATAAACAATTACAATTTATATTTTTAAAAGCATTCTTACTTTACAGCATTTCTTCACACCTGCCTAAAACCTTTGCACAGTACTGTATATTCTCTCTCTCATCGTTTTTCAGTGGGTATAAAAAGTATTCAAAATTGGTATTTTTTACATTTTATTTTTTTATTTCATGGAATCAAACTTTATTTCATTGATCAACACATAATACTCTATAATATAAAATAAAAAACAGCAACTCTAAAGCTTTTTCTTAATTAATTACAAATGAAAAACAGACAATAATTGATTACATAAGTATTCACCCTCCCTTAATACTTGGTAGAAGCACCTTTAGCTGAAATTACAGCTGTGAGTCTATTTGAGTACGTCTCTACCAGCTTTACACATCTGGACACTGCAATTTTTGCCCATTCTTCTTCACAGAAGTTCTTGAGCTCCATGAGGTTGGATGAGGATTGGTGGTAAACAGCCATTTTCAAATCTTCCCACAGTTTCTCAATGGGATTGAGGTCTGGAGATAGATTTCTTTTTGGTTTTTAAACCACTCCAATGTGGCTTTTGCTGTATGCTTTGGGTCATTTTCTTGCTGGAATATAAATCTTCTCCCAAGTCCCAGGTCTCTTTCAGACTGCAGCAGGTTTTCCTCCAAAATGTATCTGTATCTTGCGCCATCCATTTTGCCCTCTATTTTGACAGGTTTTCCAGTCCCTGAAGCAGAGAAGCATCCCCATAGCATTAGGCTCCCACCTCCATGTTTCACTGTAGGGATAATGTTCTTGGGATGATGCGCACTGTTAGGCTTGCGCCAAATATAGCGCTAGCGTTGATGCCAAAAAGTTCAAACTTGGTCTCATCAGCCCATAGAATCTTCCTCCAGTTGGTTTGTCTCCCACATGCCTTTTGGCAAACTCTAGGTGAGATTTCATGTGTTTTCTTCAACAATGGCTTTCTTTTTGCCACCCTCACCTAAAGCACCAATTTGTGAAGCACCTGGGCTATTGTTGTGCCATGGACAGTTTCTCCCATCTCTGCCACAGGAGACTGTAACTCTGTCAGAGTTGCCATAGGCTCTGGGTGACCTCCCTAACAAGTGCCGTTCTTGCACAGATTCTCAGTGTTGGAGGACGGCCTGTTCTAGGCAAATTAACAGTTGTGCCATATTCTCTCCATTTCTTTATGATGGACTTAACGGTCCTCCAGGGGATATTCAAAGTCTTAGAAATCTTATATCTTTCCCCTGATTGGTGGTTTAGAAAAACCTTTTCTCTGCTTTGCTTTGAATGTTCTTTGGTCTTCATGATGAAGCTCTTGTTTGGAAATGTACTAACCAGCTGTGGGACCTCTCACAGACCGGTGTATTTAATTTGAAATCATTTGAAATACCAGTGGACAGATACACAGGTGGACTCCAATCAAATAATTATGTGACAATAGATTACACCAGAGTTTATTTAGGTGTGTCTTAGCAATCAATTATTGTTTTTTATTCATTTAAAAAAAGCTTTAGAGTTGTTTATTTTATTTGACATTATATTTGAGTATTTTGTGTTGATCAGTGGCAAGAAATCCCAATCAAATCCATTTTGATTCCATGAAATGCCAAAGGAGGTGAATAATTTTTATACCCACTGTGTATATATACACACATTATCATTAAGAGTGCCACTGGGCAATGAAACTCTAGCTTCCTTGTAACAATGTACAATGTATATTTTATCGTTGTTGTGCAGTTTTATGTTTCTGCTCTATGCTTTCACAATATCACTATATACAGTGATAGCATACAGCATTTCACATGTGTTCTGGCCTTTGTTTGCGCTTGGACTATTGCGCTATTTTCACTTTTTTCCTCACTGTACAAAAATGTGACCAGCATGTGACTCAAGCAACACCAGTGAGAGTAGCATGTATATGAATGTATAATGAGTATATAGAGTCAACTCCAAAATGATTCACACCCTTGATAAAGAGGGTGTAAATAAGAATGTATAAAATAAGCAATACAAAAATAAGAATATCTTTTTTCCCCAAAAAGATATGCATCACAATTATTCACACCCGTCTTCAGTCATTTGAGCACATTCCCCTCCCTATAGTGTTTTATGAGATTGGTGAACATATTGTGGGGCATCTTTGACCATTCCTCCACACAGAATCTTTCAAGATCCTTCGGATCCGTCAGTCTGTGCTTGTGGACTGCCCCGTTCAAGTTGACTGTATAATACAATTTTACAAATGGGGCTCCCAAATTTACAGAAGGGTCTACAATTATGATTGGGGATTCCATACTGGAGAGAAATAAATAGATAACAATTTGTTTAAAAAAATTGAATTACTACCAATTCAATTTCATTCTTTTCAGAGTTTACCCTCCTAACTGAAGTCCATTGGTTCCCAATGATCTAGGGCTGCCTTGTAATACTTGTGAGTGAACTAGCCATGCATTTTAGGAACAGAGGGGAATGAAAAGTAACAGATACAGTACCTTCTATTAGTTTAATGGTGACATTTTCACAGGCAGTTCTCAATATGCTTGTATTAAAACCCGTGACTGTGTGAAACCTCAAGGGTATCAAATTTTAAAGGTGACTCAGAAACTAAACACTGCCACTTTGTGCTTCGGTCACCCCTGTCCGGATGAAAAGCCTGGCCTTTCCCCACCTTGGTTCCACTCCATGAAACCAGATCATGTCCAGAAAAGCTGCTTCAAAGCTGCCGATGGCACGGCCCGCCACCTTTCCCAAAAGATCCGCCAAAGATCTTGAGGCGTGTGTGGTCCACAGAGAGCGGACCCCACTTTCAAAAAGAGAGTCTATTCCACAATTTACGATGTGCACGCTCCTCATGGAACGTGCTGCTGTTCTGGAAAGAGCCATCAGAGGTCTGTCTCCAGGTTGCCTCCAGGCCAAGGGTTTGAGAGTTTACATTTCTGGGTAATCTAACCCTGGGCTGTTCTAATCCTGGACTAGCCTCTTCCCCGAAAGTGAAATAAGACCAGGTACACGACTGTACATACATGACACACGCCAGCAGGTATCAGCTGCTGATTGGTTAGTAAGAGTCCTGAGCATACTTTAAAATGTATTGTCAGTTCACACTACAATATTTGAAGGCCTTCACTTTTTTCCCAGCTGAAAAGAAAGAAAGAAGTAGATAAAAAGGAAACCTTCAAATGTTTTCTAACTTCACATAAAGTATTTTTTCCAAAATATCAGTATATGACTGTATTCAAGGTAACCAGGGAGACTCAAGAGTAAATTAATTCAAACCTTTCCACATCCACATTTTTGTACAGTAAATACTTTTAAAAACATTTATATATTCGTAAGAACATGTAAGAAAAAATATTTTTTTTCTTTTCTTTAAAAAAAATAATCTCCACTTTAACAGAAAAAGCTATTTTTAACATGAGGAAACACATACTGATGTTCAAAAATACAGCATATTACTATCACTACCTGGTATTATGATTACACATATTGTGTACATGGGGTTGACACTGAACAAGTGGCAGAGCTTACATCTGATTCCTTCTACTATAACAAACAGAAAAGGGCTGTAACAGACTGAAAAGGTGTGTTACAGCCCTGATCAATCAGTCCAACTTTCATCAAAACCCGAGAATGACTGCACGGTGTGCATATTTTGTTAAGATGACCTTTAACCGCTGTGACTCTGGGCCTTCTGCCCCACCAAGCCTGCACTCAGGTGATTAGTGGTTGAGGATCATACTGTTTAGCAGAGCCCATCTCCACCCACCCACACCATGGGGACTCTTAACAGTGAATATCCATACTTTCCCTCTCTTTCCATTGATAACAAGTTCAGCCAATTACAAATAAACTCATGCACCATGCACTTCATCATGTTACCCAAATTCATTCATCTCTAAATGAAAGCCCACTGGATTTAAGAGAGAGAGAGAGGGAGAGAGAGAGCAAAAGAGAGAAAGAGAGTGACAGAGAGAGGGAGAGAGCCAAAGAGCGAGAGAGTGAAAGCGAGACAGAGAGAGAATTGTGATGTGTGGTTTTATTTGGCGGCTTAAGCATAGTATTATGCTCATGCTGTTGTTCCACGTGTGCACGCAGGTACGTACACACACACGCACCCGTGCACACATACATAGAGCCTGCATTTTACCAGTCATCCTCTGGACCCGACCCTACACGGACGCCTGTGGATATTTCATTAAATATAAATACGTTTTAGATAAGGTAGGCTCGTGTAACAAAACTCGACATCAGCTTTTCAGTGCAAAACTGCGTATTAAGAATGGCTGACCTGGCAGTGCGAGATTAATACTAGACACACTAGGCACACATGGCGCAAGGTCAGCCGAACACACTAGGGCGCAAGTAAAAATAAAGACCTGAGGATACTCTGCACTGACACGGCTACTCTGGGCCAGACCTTCAGACTCTTCAGCGTACCTTTAGACCGGATATCCATCGCTGCTCCGCTTGGAAAGGGGAGGGTGGGTGGTGTGAAAACACACTAACGACAGACACACACAATGCTGCATGGGAACAGAGAGGGAGACGTGCGCAGTCTCGTCCCCATCAAGCCTGTTCATCTACCAGATGGCAGAGAGATTTACCTAGAGTGCCAGATTAGCACAAGCTGCATTAACAGACTCCCTCTACCAAATAATAATAATAATAATAATAACCATAAACAGGATTGTTGTTATTATACATTTTGGTAGTAGTAGTATTACTATTGCTGTTACTACCACTACTACTCCTACAGCTAGAAGTAGAAGTATTGATGTTGATGAGCAATTTATCCCTAGGGATACATTGACAAACTATATGGAATACATTACAAATTATCCATGACAGGAACATTTTTTTCACATTTTGGAGCAACGAAGGATCTTCTGGGTGAAAAAAAACAAGCCCTGTCTCTCAATGACAATGATTCACAATGACCACCGTCTCATCTCTAGTTCTGTTTATAAATCAAAGACAACATTGTGACACACATCTGATTAGGTAAATTAATAGGCTATATTTGCAAGTTGTCAGAACTGTCCTTATATTATCAAATACTGCAATACCACTGAACACACTGTCCTTTAACACAGTCCATAAGGTACACATTTTTCATGATCAATGTCTTACCAGTATATCTGTGAATCTATACTAAAGATTGCATATGTCATGGAGCTTCTTATAAATGTGTTTACCTTACTTAAAGTAACTTCAGTCTTTCTTATCGACTTTACAAATCAATACATATTGAAAATATAATCAAGCCAACCCCAGTTTTTTTTCATCTGTTTTACCAGAAACCTACAGGCGGCATAAAGGCTAACAAATCTATTTCTGATTTAAACCTATTAGAAAAAAACTGTATGTGACCTCACAGGGGTTTAACCGTTGTTCTGCCATGTGCCTCTATGCCATGGATCAGGGGTCAGGGGGGTCAGGGGTCACGCAGAGACATCAAAGCCAATAATCAGGAGAAGCTCAGATGTGCAGGGGCTCTATCCAGTACTCCATTAGGAGATAAAATATACGTCACCATGACAGAAAAAACGAAATATAGTAAAAAAATTACAATCATTATGTTCCCATTCCTGCGCTGAAAGATTATTGAAGATATTGAAATGGGGGATATAAAAGCAGGTTTAATATTACACACAAACTTTTGGCATAAGGCTTTGGAAAGGGGAAAATGTACACATTGAGCTGGGTTATTTAGTGATCAGCTATTAACAGGGTACATCTGTATTGAAGCAGCACAGCAAAAGCTGTTGGTTGCTGAGGTTTGCAAAATTAATCTGAGTTAGGAGGTAGTATTAATGTGTGTGTGTGTGTGTGTGTGTGTGTGTGTGTGCATGTGTGTGTGTGGGGAGGGTGAACATTTGGGCTGCGAATCTCCCATAGGGTCCAAACCTCCAAGCGGCATGCTGCATGTGAGCAGCACAGTTCACTGCCCACTCTGGAACACACAGACACCTCGGTGTGCATTTCATTTCCTATAACTCCCACTTTGCACCAAAAGGTGGAGAGAAAGAGTACAGAGGGATTTTTTTAAGGACTCGTTGATTCTCTCCCAGACCATTAGGGGTGTGCTATACTGACAATTTATACACAATCTGATATAAATAGACCCATCTCTGCACTCTTGGTTTTTTTCCCTTCTCTTTGCTGCCGTAGAGATAGGCTGTCAGTTGCACTCAGATCATCGCACCATGCAAAGGGGGTGAGCTAGAGGCAATCAGCGAAAAAACTAGACAAAACCAGACACTCCATATTGCGCTCCACTTCTCTCTCTCCTTCCCTATTCCAGTCCCCCTCCTCTCTCTCTCTCTCTCTCTCTCTCTCTCTCTCTCTCTCTCTCTCTCTCTCTATATCTCTCCTCTTTTTTTCCTCTGCTACTACTGCAGAGCCGCCAGAAAAGTTTCTCATCTTGCCCGTTTTTGATACTCCCTGTTCCCTTTTTTTCCCCAGTAGCGGAAAGGAAAGGAGGGGAAAAGAAAGCAGTCTTGCTTTAGAATATGATCGTCACTGAACAACGTGCTGCTGAATCCTCGCCAATCCTGAACTTTTCTCTTCGTGCTCTAGATTTTTCACTCATTCAAGATAAAATGTAAGAACCAAAAATAAAAATAAAAACCTTCTGGGACCATCAGGCTGATAACAATAAATGACAATGAACAGAGTAAGACATTATGAAAAGGCAAAAAACTTGGCTTGTCTGCCACCATCATGTGCAATAACTCATTTTAAAACTAGTCGTTGCATCTCCAAGGAAAAAAATGTTACTTATACCCTGAAATACTGCCTGAACTTGCAAGGTCAAGCATCTTCACTCCCAGTTGTGAGAAAAAGGGAAAGAAAAGTCAGAATAGACTATGACTGAGAGACAGAGTCGGGTCTCTGTGGGCTGTCCAAAAACAGAAGAGGAAGCAACCCAGGTAAAAGGCTAGGACACCATACTGTTTTTCACCCTAGACATAGTTTTTTCTTTACACAAAAATGGCTATAAATCCCCTTAATCTGAAATCTCATAAAATGGTGTAGGCTTGTAGAGGGATTCTCACAAAACAAACTGTCAACTTTAAATCTGATAGTACAGTTTTCATTTAAAAAAGGTAAATAGGGCTGACATGAAAAGAGACACCCATTCTTATCATAATTGAGAAATATGTAACGGGCCACATGACGTGGTGAAATTTGGTATGAAGTTTACCACACGTAAACACCAACTTATCATGAACTGTGTTGCCGGTCAACACACAATCCTTCATTTCGGATAATTTAATGGTGCATTCCAAAATAACATTCTAACGCTAATGGTTTGATGTGAATTCAGCGAATGTGCTTCTCCGTTTCAGGCATGCAGTGCACTGGCTCAACAGTGGAGCGTTTGTGCTGAAGGATTTTTCACTGCAGCATTCCATTGCAGTCCTCAGCTCATGTGGGTTATGGTGCTGCCAGAACTACCGGGAACCCTCTGCACACAGCAATGTGCCACTGCTTATCAGCCCAGTCTGTTCATTTAAAGATGACAAACCGCACGGGCCTGCTTTCTCCACTGGCCACTTTACTAGGGCTGTCCCCGACTAAAACAAATCTTGGTCGACCAACAGTCATCCGTTTTTTTCAAATGGTCGAAACGTTTTTTCTATATGACACACCCTATTTGTTTTAATAAATACAACTATATGCACACTGCGCTTGACCTCGTGTTTTATAACTTTCTTAAGTGAATGACACAAATGAGTAACAATAGGCTAATGACTTTATGGAGCCGGAGTTTCAGATTACCTGAAAAAAAAAAAAAACTCAGTTCCGAGCTCATGCTGCCCTTGCAGATTCTGCCGTTGCGCTTGTGAAGTTGCGGTATGGCCACATAATAGGCTGATGCTTTTATTTGACCACAACCATAACACATTCTAATGCGTAGGCTGTTTTATTTAATTAACCAGGTTGGTCTCATTGGGATTTAAAATATATTTTGCAAAAAAATAGACTAACAAACGAATGATCACACATAGCCTAATGTCTTAAATTGTAGCCTAAAGCTGAACATAAAGTGGCTATAGCCTATCGAAAATAACTTACTCGAGTCGGAGACCATCCTACTTCCCCAGTCGTTTCATGTTATGGCACAGGAACACTAGCTTGTCCACATTTTTGGGCAAAAGGCTGCTCCTCGTTTTATTAACGATAAACCCTGCCTTGGAAAACGCGCTTGCAAAGTTTACATTCCACTTTTTTTGGATCGTCTGCGACTAAAACGAAATGCTGCCATACTCCCGATTTTTTCTTTGACATTATGTTTTTAGGTTATATCGAAATGAGAAATGTCCAGAATGGATTATTCTAATGACAAGCGTGCCGAACTGTGGCGCGAATCTAGGTGTCTCATGCTGCGTGGATTCTTTTTTATTTTTTTATTTTATTCGACCAACAGCCCATCGACCAAACAATCGACCAATCAACTAAATGGGGTCAGCCCTACACTTTACAGTGCCGAGCCGGCCTTATGCCACACCAAAAACAGCGGTGCATGAGAGACAGTGATACACCTCAGCAAGGAAAAGCTAGACTGCTGCATGTCCACAATTTAAATTGGAAGCTTTCAGCACGGGGCTCAAATGAGTGTCATCACAGGAAAATAAGCGCTAAGAGCAAGAGTCACAATGATGCCACAGATGACCAAGCTCAAAAATGTTGCCCGTAATGATTAACCAAAAACCTGATACCCAATGCGGGGGGGTGTGACTCGACTGTCCCTTTATAGGATAAATTAATTGCCTGAGATTAAATCAGTATATGTCTTTTATTTGGTTTAGATTTCATGCAGTAGGAAGCTGGGGAAGCACGGTAAAAGGGTATTTTTGTTGTTGTTGCTCAGTTGACCTAACCTCGTCACGTCAGTTCCTCTTTCAAAAGACAGCCCTCCTCGTGTCCTGGGAGTCACCCCACCAAATCAATAATCTTCATTTTTAAAACACTGCAATCACTAAAAGAGGAAACCGCTATAGCCATTCTGAGGCCCCCATGTACCTTCCTCTCTGGCCTGTTCCACAGACCAATGTGCTCTCTCTTTCTCTTTCTTGTTCCCGCTCTTTAATTACGCGGTGCCAGTTTGCCGACCTGACTGCTTAAATGCAGAGCAGCAGTACCTCATGGTCCTGGAATCTTCTTCCTATTTTTAAAATATTTTTCCTGAGTGTTTGAAACATATCAGCTGGTGATTTCACTGTTCAGTGTTAAGAGTGTTAGGAAGAGATCTAAATAAAATATAAAGGGAGTAATATTTCACTGGCAAGTGCTGAAACTACTTTGCCCTGCTGGCTACAATGTGTTTCTTAGACGACTGCAATTATCTGTGTTGAACTGTGTTGACGATGTAGCCTTTAGCATTGTTACCCATATTTTCTCCTAATTTGGAATGTACAAAGTATCCTCATTGCTGCAACTTCCTCTGTACATTTGGGAGAGAGCAGACAAGCATGCGCTCTCTTCCAAAACACGTGATGACAGCCGCAGCTTCTTTTCACTCCACAGTCCACCACTTAAGATTAAACAGACATTGAGTTTCAGGAGGACACATTATGTGCAGCTTGTGCAGGCAGACTATGGATCTCAGATAGGCCAGAGGGGGTCACTGGTGCACAATGAGACACTCACATCACATCCTGCTAACTGAAACCCCTCCCTTCCCAGGCGACACTATGGTCAATTACGCGTCGCCCTGCAGGGCTGCTGGCCACATTTGGCACTGGCATGGTCTGGATTCTATACCTGATTGAGGGCCCACAAACACACATTAGAGCAGTGCCTTAATAGGACAAGCCATCCAGCAGCCCTGAAGCCTTTATTAATCATTATTTAAACTTTCCAGGCAATATAGTAAAACATAACATCAGTAAGGTACTGTGTGACTGCATTGTGTCCGGTTAAAAAAATAAAAAATAACAGTATGTTCAAATGACAAAAAAGGAGGGGGGTTGTTGAATCAATAGAGGGTACAATTGGCCACCAAATTGGGGGGGAAATGGGGGAAAATCTGATAAAAAGATACATGCCTCTCACATGAAGGGAAGTAATAAAGTAATACACCACATGCCTCAATGCAGCACTGCCAAAGACTGTGATCTCAGGCTCTCAATTTGAATGAGAACCCTGGTATAAATTAGCAACACGTGCAGCTGTGTTCTGACACACAGCACATGGGGAAGTTTGATCATGTCCCTTCACTTTTATTTCTTTCCTTCCTCACATTTCTGTTCTTCCTTCCTTTCTTTTTTTTATTTTCAAAGGGTGAGGGAGGAGGAAGCTGGATGCCTTCCCTCAACCACATACGAGGCAAATCTCAACAACTTCTCTGACTGAGGGTGTCTTTTGAAGGTGATCTTTTTTTCTGATTCCACGTGTATTCTGATCGCAGGAGCCAAGCTGAAGTCTGTCCTGTGATCCGGAGATGAACTGAATTAGTCATGATCATAAAGGAGACTTACAATATGCTGCCAGAGAGTCCTCGAACTCCACAAAGCCCTCAGGTTCTGTGTGCTGTGGTGGATCACTGTTTAGCCTGTTTTTGAGAAAGATACAACATCATTACTATTATTATGTATCTATTCCATAGACTCCCCTCTACAGAGTGATTTAACAGTCAATTATGAAATACAGTGAAAAGTACAAAATACAATATAATGAAAAACACAAGTAACCAAACACTTACATAACACAAACATATAGCAAAAAGCTTTATCATTTAAAAAAATACTAAAATAATTAATAATACCCCGAAGCGAAATCTATCTGGCCAGTTTACATAAAAAACATCTGATTCAGAGGCACAGCCTCAGAGACTCTGTACAAATGCAAAGTCTCAGGACAAATCCAAGGTGTAGTGTAAACCAGATAGACTCCAGTGGGTGACAAGTAGACATTTAGTATATCAATGCAGGTCAGGACCCAAAGGGGATCCCAAGCAGATTTGTACTGCATGACAAAGAGGCAAATAAGGGGGAATCATGGATCTGAGAACCATTATAACCACCTCTACTGTGCACCTGCTATAATGAAGCTAAAATATACTTTTCCTATTTATTTATTTTTTTAACAAAAAAAATAATCTGTACATATTATATTGAGCATGTGGTTAACACTGCCAATATAGGCTTGCATGTTACATTCACAATTGACCTTTTTCAGGCATTTAAGAGAAGCCAGGTGGTCTTAAATAATGTTAAAATACTTATTTGATTGTATTTTTCTGTATATATATATACTGTATATACTATGTATACATATACACTACCGGTCAAAAGTTTTAGAACACCCCCATTTTCCAGTTTTTACTTAAATTTAAGCAGTTCAAGTCCAGTGAATAACCTGAAATGATACAAAGGTAAGTGGTAAACTGCCAGAGGTAAAAAAAAAAAAAAAAAAAAAAAAAAAAAGTTTAGGTTACCAAAAACTGAAAAATAATGTAAATTTGTGTGTGTACTCAAATGTACCAGTGAGTAGTTTCCTACACCATCAAAAGGCACTTGGAAACTGGAGGAAACTCTGACAGGAAGAGGTCCGGCAGACCCAAAGACACAACAAAATCAGAAGACAAGTTTCTGAGAGTCAACAGTTTGCGTGATAGGCAGCTCACAGGACAACAGCTTCAAGCACAGCTTAACACTGGTCGAAGTAAGGAAGTCTCAGTTTCAACTGTGAAGAGAAGACTTTGAGTTGCAGGTTTGACAGGTCGAGAAAGCCATTGCTAAGATGGCAAATAAGAAAAAGAGGCTTGCCTGGGCCATGAAGCACCGCCAGTGGACTACTGAAGACTGGAAGAAGGTCTTATGGACAGATTAATCAAAATTTGAAATCTTGAAATTTTGAAAGGTTTTTGTAGGCCGTCGAGTAGGCAAAAGGATGGTTCCTCAGTGTGTGACACCAACTGTCAAACATGGAGGAGGAAGCGTGATGGTCTGGGGCTCTTTTGCTGGATCCAGAGTCGGCGACTTGCACAGAGTGACTGTTAACTTGTTCCCTGAAAAGGGCCTTTTTTTATAACTCTGAAATGTACATTCTTTTTCAGTTTTTGGTAACCTAATCTTTTTTTTTTTATACCTCTGGCAGTTTACCGCTTACCTTTGTACCATTTCAGGTTATTCACTGGACTTGAACTGCTTAAATTTCAGTAAAAATGGAAAATGGGGGTGTTCTAAAACTTTTGACCAGTAGTGTATATAGTACCAGTCAAACGTTTGAGTGCACCTTCCATTTGGATTATGGCTAATCAGGCACTCCTTCATTCTTCAGCAAGATAACAACCCAAAACACACCTTGAAGTTGTGCAAGAACTACTGTATCTGGTGAAGGAGGAACATAAAGGACAACTCAAACTAATGACCTGGCCTGCCCAGTGTCCACACCTCAATCCCCACCTCAATCAAGAACTTGTATGGGACAAACTGGACAGAAGAGTCAAAGCAAAACAACCCACAAGTGTCTCTGGGAATTGCTGCAGGAGAGCTGGGGAGATATGTCGGGTGATTTCCTGCTGAAACGTATTAACCGAATGGCCCGTGTTTATGAGGCTGTTATCAAGGCAACGGGTGGCTATTTTGAGGAATCCAAGATGTAGAGACAGTTTTCAATTTTCTTGAACATTTATTTGATGTTCCTTATGTTTATTGTTACATGTGTTTTGTGTCATTTTGAAATATTTACAGAAACTTGTAAAACATTGTCAATTATAAGATACCTAGTTTCCAGTAGATGTACTCAAACTTTTGACTGGTACTGTATATATATTCAGCCTTAAATTATGCATATATATTTATTTCAATTTCCCACGTTTGGTTTACTTCTGTAGTCTGTGATGATTCACAAGAGAGCAATTCACTTTTTTACTGTTGTCCCAGGGTGGATATCAGGGAAATTTTGGTTAGGACTTTTAAATGAGGGAGTTCCAATAGTATAAGTGGGACAGTGCCAGGGCCTGAATCAGCCGCTAGGTGATAGGCAATGGAAGGGTGTGGAACAGAGGAATTAACAGACTGGAAGAGGTTCAGCTCGAGGTGGCTATAACTTACCAAAGAAGATATAAACCTCTTTGATTTTACAGAGGTTTAGGATTGGTTTGACTGCCTTAGGAAATGCTCTGATATACTGCACTTTAACAAATAAAGTTCTTAAAGATCAAATTGACAATAGCCTACTTAACTGCAAAAGTATTAATCATGAATTAAATGTATAATTGATAAACACTGTGCATAAATTAGAGTCATAGTCGTATACAGCTAATGCTATTGATAACTATAGCTAACCTGAAACAGACCCTATATTGTTTGTTTGAAGTGGTTACCTCATATGGCAATCACTATTGTAGGTCTTCTTCAGCATATTAGGCTAGTCTTGCCACAAAGAATATGATGTGCTTTCATTTTGTTCTCTCTATCTATATTCTTGTAACATAATAACATTCAGAAATTAAATTGCAGAAAGGGTATTCAATGTCAGCACAAGCGTTCCCCACTGTAATACTAAACACCAACAGGAGCCTTTGCAGCAGGTTTTAAAGAGAACAACCATAGCTAAGCATTTTTGCACAGTGGGATGAAGACGCTGTAGCGTTGTATTACATGTTCCACATTTCCAAAGTAGAACATTTCCAATATATGAATCTTTCGTCTTTTGTACCTTAAATGTGAAATCGTCTTACTGAGACGCAGTCCTCGCATCATAGCGACAGATATGCTATTTTAAACAGTGGTGCCGGCCCGAACATCAATGGTTCATTAATCACCGTGTGCCTTCATACAACTGGAAGCCCTTTCCCGGCTACAACCAATCAACGGCACGTTTCCATGGAAACAACCTCTACCCTTGAGAGGTTTTTCATAGATTTTTTCTGTGTTGTTGATGTTCCTTCAGCTTTCATTCCCGGCGTCGTTTAGCTTTTGGCAGATGTGCCGCGCTGGGGAGAGAGAGAGAGGGGCAAGTTGGAGAGACAAGATCACCGGCGAAATCGTTAGTCTCTTTGTAAATGAAGTAATTTAACTTAGTTTAAATTATCATTAAACAGTGTTAATCCGTAGCCAGGCAAACTCGCTAGCAATATTGATTAGTCTATCGGGAATCGACGTTAGCAAGCTAGCTCGCTAGTTAGCTAAACTAGCATTAGTCTCTGGTTCGGAGATTACAGGCGTTAGCTATCTTGATAAATCTAGCTAGATATACAGGAGCTGTTAGTGTTAGTATCGATTTAGCTGGCTAGTACAGATATCATGAATAGCTAGTTAGAGGTTAACTAGCCTCGGTTAACCTCCGTTACATTTTAATCGGTGCGTCTGCATTGCAGTGTGAGGTATAGCTGTTTTAGTAGCAAGGTATTCGAATTTAGCCAAGATAGCCAGGTAGCGCATGCAAGTGTAACATTAGCTAGTTAAAAGCTAACAGATTCTATGTTTGGGACTTAGTTAATGACGTTACTTTATCTAGTGAGCTATATATTGGCTTTATAGTGTACTGCCCAATGAATAAAATTAGGTAACTTACTGTCAACGTAAACGACCCGTTGCAGTAGTTTAACTAGCTACAGCACCAAATAATAGTTGAAAAACGCTATTTGGCAATGTCAAGCCGCAATGAGCGTGCACGCAGTGGGTTACATTAACTTACCCAGATAAATCAAACCCTGTTACCCTGACTGGTACAGACAGCTAAAGCCGGGTTATTTCAGAATATTTCATATGTGTGAAATGTAATTTAGTTGCAGGCTGGTAGATTAAAGGAAGCCATAGTATTCAATAGCTATAACAAATAAATTACAGATATACCCTTGATGATATATATTGATGATGCGCTTGCAGTTCTCGATAAATCTCTGCAGCCATTAAACATTAGGCCAGTATGACCGAATTACCAACTTATTTATACCATATGCGAGATACACGTAAACATCGTGTTGTATACAAACGGCACTCCTTTGTCATGTAACCTATCATCAGGCACGATATGAAGCCTCGTTCACTGTCAACGACGACATAATTGGTTTTACTTCTTAAATGTGAAGTGAGGTACCGTTTCGCCAGTGCGCCCGCAAAACGTGACGTGAGTGACAGTTTAAAGAAAAAAGTGCATTATACGATTTTGTTCTGTTTTACGGTCCTGATTCTACAAGTGTCATCTCAGATTAATAATGTATACACGTCGAAACGTAAAAAAAAAAAAGGTGGCATAATTTGAACAGACAGAAGTGCCACTCCATATTTTGGTTCATCCCGCGCGCAAGGGGCGTTCGTTCAGTGGTCACTGAGACTGAGGTGTCGAGTGAACACGGCTAGCACGAGATGCATGGCGTCCGCCTGCTGAGAAACAAAGATAACGGTGCAGCTGCTGGCTCTCTGCCTCTAGTCCAGACAGCAACCATCTGGGCACGCTACTGGAGTGGAGGAACCAGAAACCGGTCGCTGTTAACTTGTGTGTGTGTGTGTGTGCGTGTGCGTGTGTGCAAGGTCGCATGGCCTGAATTCACACTGTTTTTGGGTACTCTTCATGCATTAAGTTCTGCTGTTTCCTGCAGAATGTGTCATTGAATGCTTGGGGACGATTCATATCAACTTGAAAACAATTTTACATTTATGTGTGTGTATGTATGTACATATATATATATATATATCAGGGATGTGATTTTCCTGATTATTCAGTAAATGCTGATTTTCTGGTGCTAAATTTCTCTGGCTATTTGGCTTTATTTGCTGAACATCAGCTGTCAAAGAGTGCAACATTTCTTAATGTGTATGCTTATGACATACATGTCCACAAGATATCTATGGTCTGAAAATAAACATTTCCTGATTAACCAGGAAAAAAATCACATCCCTGATATATATATATATATATATATTATATATTTTATATATTCCTCCAAGATGATCAGCTATCATGTTGTATTGTTGCTGTGAAAGCAGACCTTAAAATATAGGCCTACCTCTGGCTCAGATTTATTTAGATTTATTTAAGTTAATTGTGTTGTTAAGTTAATCATACTCATGTTCTTGTGTGCATTTTAAGTCTTGTGGTCATGGTTGTAGTTTTGAGGGATACATTTTTATTTTGAAACAGTAAGAATCCCATTTAATCTCAATAGAAATTGATAGTCAAACACACCAAGTGAGGCAGCTAACAATAGGCTCCAATCTCTGAAATTCACAAACACTTGTGACAGTGTTCTTGCCTTGGCTTTGTAAAGTGTTATTTTTATTTTTTAAGCTATTTTTTAATTATTCACATTTTTTATTTGTTTTAAAACAACATTTGCTGATGTATTTTCCTATGATAACCATCTGTAGAAATGGAAATTATCTCATATGATGACATTTCTTAATTCTGCATCACAGCAATATATTGCGACCGTTCATTAAGTTAAACTTGATCGTAAAATGATACAGTCATTAGATATGAATTAAAATGGAACAACGTTGCCAAGTGTCCTGACTATGACAAGCAGAGGTTAAAGGCTTGTGCTAAACCGGACAGTCCCACCCTCCACACGTCAAAACAGCACGGCTGGTATAGCTCTCTACTCACCACAGTGAGCCCTCACACTGCACTGGTGGTTTGTAGACACTAACCCAGATTAACACACTCTTCCCAACCTCACAGCACTGTGGGGCTGTGACAGTCTGGTGTGATTCTGTGTTATTTCTGGAGTTGGAGGCATTGCGATCCGTTCTTATGGGCTTTGTTCATAGCTTTGTTTTACCTTCTTATCTGTTTTAATCTGCTGTTATCTGTATGCTCGGAACTACCTGATAGTCTGGCCTGCTACTACACTGACTGACTTATTTACACAGTTTTACATGCAGTGACCTTTGGTGTTGAGGAAGGGAATATACAAACAAACAAAAATACCAAGAGGATGATGATGGTTATTATTATTACGATTTCTGAAACCCAGTGTGATTTGCCCAGATTTACATATTCCATCCTAGAAAAGACGCAGCTTGGGACCAGTAGTGGTAAAATGCAGTAACTACTTATGTAGTATGAGATGAGAAATTTGAGTGGGGGGGGCGGGGTGGATGTGCAGTTGTCAAACTAAACGGGTGCCGGAACACCACACCCTGTCCTGCCTTTATTCCCCTATCACCCCCTTTTGTCCCCCACTCCTATTTTCACAAACATGTTGTTCCAGTTTGGGTTTGGAATGTTTTAAAGGTTGTAGTTTTGGTTTTTTGAGAGGTTTTTTTTGTTTGTTGCCAAATTGTCTTACTGCGCCATGCTATTTTTCATACATATATACTTTTATATATTTCGTTGTAAACAGTGATGGCCTTTCTGAATTCAGCCTGTATCTGGTGAAGATTTGTAAATATTGTCACACCAACATTCCCATGGTGTCCTGTGGGCATGTTTGCTATTGTGTGTTTGAGGGACTTTTTTGTGTCTTTGCAACTACTGGTAGAGAGATCATGTCGGAAGATCAAATTTAGTTGCAACATTGACACGTTAACAGTGACAGTGTAAAAGAGTAAACGTGGCCTGTTGAGAATTGCATTTCCTCACCTTGTCTGAAAAGCTCTTGTGGGAAGAGGTTTACTTGTTAAAAGGACAGAGATGGAGAAGAGCAACAGTGCTCAAGCAATAGAGGGGGAAGGTCAAGTGAAAGATATCGTATTACATGTCTTATTAGATAGCTTATTAAGGCATGTTAGCGATTATCAGCTCCATTCATCTATGGCTATCACCGGGCCCCCCTGAAGGGAAGCCCTCTCCTTTGGTTCCCAGTCACAGCCCCAGAACCGAGCATGCCGAGGCAGCCAGAAGCTGGCGGGGACCGAAGCTCCGTAAATACAAATACTCTTCACGCAGACTGACTGCTGGAAGCCAGACAATTAAGGGATGGAAGACGCTGCATTTGCATACATATTAAAGTGAGGCCGTTAAAAAAGCGAGCGTGGGGAGGGTGGGAGGGAAGGAGGGAAGGAACGGGGGGAAAAGGGAGAGGAAAAAGCATGCACATGCAAACAAGCCTGCCTCTCATCAAAAATACAGGACCCACTGTCGCTCAGGCATAAATCTGCATCCTCTTTAGCGACACGCACGCCCCGCTTGGGCAGCGGAGGAGTGGGCCGCCTCAGTCACATGGGCAAGGGGAACACCCTACAGGGCAGTGCGGTACCAGTCCGAACAGCACAGCTTGCTGTTGAGCCAAGACTGTTCTGATGAAAGTCGCCACTCCACGAACCAAAAAATCGGCGCCGTGTGTCAGAGATTCCGTGACGGCAGAAGCGTGAGAGTAATACTTGCTGTCAGCTCAACGCGTGGAATAATTCCACAACGGGGCTTCACTCATTATGGCACAGTTCTTAATAGAATAACCGCTAATGGCACTTGCACAGAATAATTAGGAGCAGCAGGAATGATAACATAAATAGGTGGCAGTCGTATATAAAAAAAAAAAAAAAAAGTTGTGCTCTATTTGTGCAGCAATAGCCGTGTGAGACAGCACCGTTGACAACGGCTCCGTCTGCACAACTTACAACAACAGCTGTGGCCATGGTCGTAGTAGCAGCAGTCCTAGCAGTATGGGGTGCTGCAGGAGAGGAGAGGCTCTGGGCTTTTGCGTGGTGGGTCGGGAGGAAGGGAGCCCTGCACAGGAAGGGAAGGGAGGGCTGGTTTTGATTGTAACGAGAGGAGCTCGGCTCGGAGTGCTGTTAGGCTCAACCCCTTCTCGGCAAACTGCGGCCACCGCCTCCCACCGCTCTACTTACGAATCGCACGCATTCCTGTTCAACCTCAGGGAGACAAAACAGAGGGACAATGAGACACAGACAGGGAGAAAGACAAAGTGATGAGAGGGAGCTGAGCTTTGATCAAATAAACAGGACTGAAAGGAGAAGTCTGTTGGAATCTATAATTTTGTATTTTATAGCAATAATGTATTCCATGGTTAAAACATGGTTCAAACCCACATTTGGGTGAAGACCCACCTTTTTCTAACTTCAAATTCAGAGTACTGATAATTATGTAGCATGTGTGGAAGTAATATGTCAGTCATTTTACATCTGGAAAAGATGTCACCTCTAAGCATTGTTTTCTCTTTATTACAAAGAAACAACCTGTTTTGAAGCATTCTGGATGCGTATGTACATGTAGTGTTTGCCCAAATGGGACCATCTCATCTCTATGAAGTTCATTCTAACAAGGTACTTCTCCCCCTGCTTGCTGTAACTTTTAAAATGCAGGGAGCATGAATGTCATCATCACCCTCATCATGTCATTAATTTGTTTTACTTTTACATTGTGGGATTTACTAAGCTTTGGGATTGCCTTAGTTTCTGTTTCATCTTAAGTATCTGACTCAACGCACCTCAATATAGTCCAACCTCTCGAATGAAAGGTTTTCAATTCAGTGTTTTTCAATTCAACCTAATGTCAATGGCAGTATAGATAAACAGTAAATAGAGAGACATTCAAATGATGTGAAGAAAGGAGATGTGGAATAACCTAAAAGCACACTAGTAAAGGAGCATAGAGCCTTAAGAAGACTACACGAGGCAAACACACACACACACACATGCTCATCTGCACGCACATACATAGGGTGGGAGGGACTGACTCTGGGAGTATTTCCTGCCACAGGACTTGAAACTGGAGTGGGTCCAGCTGTAAAAGTCTCTGGCTTCCTTGCCAAATTACATGAAAACAGTGGGAATGGGGGGGGATTTCCAAATTAGGAGCGGTTTCCGCGAGGCGCGGTGAGGCCACGCTCGGAGCCACCGGACACAACTGGACGAGGTTTTAGAGGGAGGCTGAATGAATTTTCTTTTGCGAGAATCTCTCCAGAGTGTGCACCTTTGAAATGCATTGTACAGCGGCTTTGTTCTATGCATGCTCTATCATGGGTTCCATCAATAGCAAAATCCCTCAGGTGTAGGGTTTGTCATGCGCATATATCACGTAAAGATGTAAATTCCCTTTTAATTTATGTGATGGGAGCAAAGTAATGGTTGACAATCCTCTCCAGTCTCTTGGCGACAGGGATTTCTTCCCATCATCAGGCTGAAGCTACATATATGTATCGTACTGTAAGATAATAGTTTAATTTTAAAAATTATAAATATATAGCTATATATTTTTCTTTTCTTCCCCTAATTATAATCTTCCAGTTTGGGATTCCCAATTGTATTTGTAGGTTGGTCCCACTGCTGCTGCAACATATCTCTATTCGAGAGAACACAAATGTGTGTGGTTAGCCAGCACTTCTTTTTATTCTGTAGTCCACTGGTTACGCTGTGCAGTCATTGTACTGGTGTACTACACTTAATGCAATGTTCTGTCCAGGCAGTCTGTAGGTGCCCGATCAACTAGGAGGAGTTGCTCTTATGCAGTGAGACCGGGGATATCCTGCCAACTGAACACCCTCCCTCCTTGGGTAACAAAGATGGGACTCGGCCAAAAAAAAGGAGTGGCTCTGGACCGGGTTCCTTGACTTCAATGGCTCAAGCTGCACCACCTTGAGTCTTTCTAGGCTGTGTGGCTATGTTTGCCCTATATTTAAGCTGGGGGTTCACTGAACTAATGGGTATTGTTGTTAGGAGGGAAAAAAGAACAAGAGGGGAGGGTGAGCCGGCACGAACTAGCTGAGAAGCACGCATGGGACTCTCCAGAACGTGGGTGGGTGAATTCTGTCTCGAAGGAAGCAGAGTGCGCTGCCCTCTGAGAATTAGCTTGCATCGTAGAGACGGGTGGTGAGTGTGTGGGGAGGACAAATAGAAGGTATAATTGGCCAATAAATTGGGAGAAAAACAGGAAAACATCTAAAACTAAAAAATGTGACTTACTGTATAACAAAAATATTAAAATTCCCTATTTTCACAAGAAGTTCTCATAACTTCAAGAATGATATGATAGATCTTGCTCCCATGTACTCTACACTATATGAATTTGTTTTATGGAACAAAACATATTTACTTACATTTGTCATTCATACCATTATCCATGTTGGTAGCAAAAGTAGTTGTATCAGTATCTATCAATATGTGTATGTTACCATTTCATATGAATTCTCAGAGAATTTGGTGTTAAATGGCTGATAAACATAATTGGGCCAAATTGTCAACTCTTATAGACAAAAAAACTGTCTTAGATCCACTTCTTACTAAAACTGACAAAATGAACAAGAGGAAAACCTGATGACAATCATAACTTCACAAACAACATTTTACATTGATTGATGTTTGCAATCAAACAATGTTTTAACTTTACTTGCATATGATTTGGCCATATTCATAAATGTTTGTGTATAGGATTATTCTCATTGTGATCACAGTGCATCATAATAACCTTAAAATTCCCAAAAACTAAGACACAGTGTCCAGCATATTGAACCAAACCATGAATTAATCATGGGGAGGGAGAAATAAACAATATGAGCCAGGAAATGAAAACAATTCAAGCACATCTTATTATAAAACTGGCAAAATGACAATCAGCCAGGTCGAGCCCTCAGAAATGAATCATTTCAATAACTCCCACTTTAGCCTTAAGCCTGCGTGACCCCCGTTTCAAAGAGTCTGTTGATCAAGTGGAGCTTATTAGATACACTTTAATTTTGTCATTTATGGTGGGAGAATATAAACAGTGAGGGATGCTGGGAAGAAGAAAAGGTGATTGCGGAGACTGTATATGCTTACCTCTTTCAACTCGCCTACAGAGACAATCAAAACAAATCATATTTATCAAACGATGTAAATTAATGTATTTACTAGATCTGGAGAATCAATTCCAAGATGACCTTTAGTCCTTGGCCAATCTTCAGGCCGGAACACACCTTGAGTTGTTGATTATAGAACTGATGTGTACAGCTGTTTCCCCCACCCCAGATTTTCATTGCGATTAGCAACGCAATTGTGGCTGGGGGGTCGGAGGGGGTGGTACGGTGCAGTATTGTAATGCTGTATTTTAATAAGATTGATACCACAAATACTTCAAAATTACATTTGTCCCCAGAGTTCAGGTCACTGTCTTTGAATAGCAGTTATCCTAAAAGGGGTTGTCAAGCAAATAAATTAAATGCAGGAAAACAAGTGCTTAAACCTATATGAAAAACAACGGTACGTTTTTAGACATTTTTTGATCGTTTTTCTGCTTTGGGAAAGACTCGGGTTTATAGAGGAGTCAGGAAACAATGAGGCAGTTGATCCAAAGTGGTGGATGCAGGAGAGGGAGTCTCAAGACATGGAGACAGAGGCTCCATTCATTCAACGGGGGCTCCTCCTGCCTGCCTCCCTGGACCAGACTCGCCCTCCAAACTGACTGACGCCGCGCTCAAACCCCCCCACCCCATCCCCCATGTCCACAGACGAGGAGGTCTACACGCTCGTACCGAAGACCGGCTTTTCAACACACACTCAAACATGCAAGATGTGGCTCCACAGCCACGGGCCCCATGCGTATGTGCTTGATTATCCAGGCACGCATGTTGCCACATGGCATGCACACATGAAGGCAAACACACGTTTGTGCGCGCACACAGCCTCTGACACACATGGCGTAAAGGCTGGAAAGCCTTTTTTTTTGGTCCTATATCTTTATTCTTTCTTTCCCCCCCTTATTTTTCCCTATTTTACTTCCATGTGTAGTTATCATCCCATTTTGTTAAAGTTTAGCTCATTTATAGTCTAGACATGTGTAAAATACTTTTCACAAGCCACACCCATTGACTGCAAATCTTATTCTTTTCACACATGCAAACAGCTTCAAAATGCTCACTCATCTCATGCCTTTCATAGCTCTTGGTCCCTGGTTACAACCAGTCATTTCCCGATATGGCAAACACTACTATTGTTTCTAGTGCATAATTAGATTTTCTAGACAAGATCATTTCATTAATTTTATCAGCATTCAGATGCTCAGCTAATGTTTGCCAAACTTCTCTTACTGCCTATACATTATTTTTCCATTTCCTCTTACAAAACTATTAGGTGAATTAAGCAGTTCAAAAATAAAAACTTTAAATATCTGACTAGGAAATGACAACAGATCACAATTTTCATCTCAAAATGTAAACTGGGAGCCATACATAAAAAGATATAAAGGAGTGCATTGCATAGACATTACCCTTACTATCCATATTCTGCACACCTTAACATTTATTTTGTTGGGTCCCACCAATCACAAGGCAGCAATTTGTTGGCTCGTTGTCATGGGGATGGGCTGCAGAAGTTGCGCGGCTGCTTACTGTGAAAATGCGCTGAATTCTCAGCCATGGGGGGGTCGCCAGGATAGCCCAGTACCTGCGTGTTGTGGGCACCTGCGAGCGCAGCAGGCATTGAGAGCGCTGCTCCTGAATGGCGGGGGCAACTCTTTGTTCGCCCTCTCGGTTGGTGAACTGTCCTTGACCTCGAGGGAGGCAGTGCAGTTAATCAATCCCAGAGCAGTGGTGAGGCTGGCAGAACACTGCCTCAGCAGACCGTAAAGGACACACCTTTTACTAATAATAGCTGACTCTGTGGGGCACGGTACCTGTGACAGCAGGGCCTAGAGCGGGCGGGGAGTACTTTCGCGGGACTGGAACTCATTAAGTACCCAACGCAGGAATACCACACACCTGCCTGCCTACAGCGCACCGCATTGACTATTCATCTCGTATCTGCTTTACCCATGCGTGAGAATTCCTGAGCTGGAATTCCTCTGCTACGCTCCCAGAAATCAGGTGTGTCAAGAAACAAGTTCAGCGTAACTTTATCTGAGCTTATCGACATAGACAGTTTCACACTCGGCAGTCTTTTTTTGAAAATATTTTTTATTCAGTGGATGGATTCAGTTTGTGGACCCCAGTTTCGATTTTTAGAGAATTATAGCATAGGTCATTGATGTGAATTTTGAGCATGGCATTTAACACTGAAAAGTATGGTACAGTTGTCCTAGAGGAAGGCCAATAATATTTTTTATTGTGTGATCTCCTATAGCTGACAGGATAGACAGCGCAGGAAGATGTGCTGGAAGTGCTGAAATTAAGACATGCCTGGAGGATCCACGCAAAATGTAAATGTTTTGATCGTTGCTTTCAGAATAACAGTCATTCTGCAGTGATTGTAGGAAACTGGGCAATGAAAAATCCACCTTGAATGCACACATGCTGTTCATGTATGGAAACATTTGCGTCCCTCAATGTGCCATGCCTTTAGTTGAATCAAGCTGCCACAAGGCTGCAGTAGACAATAATTAGTGTGTAACTACTTTTTCCTCTTCACACTCAGTGAGATATTCTGCAGCAGATGAGGTCAAGACTATCAAGCTGAACACGTACGCACACACACAGTCACGTGTACATACAATGGGGGAAATAAGTATTGAACACATCAACATTTTGTCCAGTAAATGTATTTACAATGAGCCTATTCAAGTGAAATTTGCACCAGACTTTGGTATTAACAAAAATCTAAACTTTAAAGTCCATATGTAAATAAAGTTATGTGTAATAAAGTGGAATGAAACAGGAAAAAAGTATTGAACACACTAAGAAAAAGCAGTACACCACAGCAAGGAAAGGCAAGGAACCAGCTGAAAACCATAACTAATTAGGAGGCAACTCTACCTCCAATCTGTGCTAATTAATGTCAGCTGGGTTAGAATATATTGATGGGCTATAAAAGGTTTTTTGTTACCAAGGTGCCACACAAGAAACATCTAATGATGGGTAAAAGCAAAGAGCTCTCTCAAGACCTTCGCAACCAGATTGTTGCAAAACATGAAAATGGAATTGGCTACAGACGTATTTCACAACTTCTGAATCTTCCAGTAAGCACCATTGGGGGCATTATCCGTAAGTGGAAGCAACATCACTCCACCATCAACCGGCCACGCACAGGAGCTCCTCGCAAGATTTCTGATCAGGGAGTCAGAAGGATACTTAGAAGAGTAGCCAAAGAGCCAAGGACCACTAGGAAAGAGCTCCAGAAAGACTTGGAGGCAGCAGGTACAACTGTGACAGAAAGGACAGTAGGCAATGCACTCCACCGCCATGGCCTCTTTGCACGCTCAGCCCGCAAGGCTCCACTACTGAAAAAAATACATGTTGAAGCTCGTTTAAAGTTTGCCAAACAACATTTGGACAAGCCAGTGAACTACTGGGAGCATGTACTCTGGTCAGATGAGACCAAAATTGAACTTTTTGACTGTCACACAACACACCATGTTTGGAGGAGAAGTGGCACTGCACATCACCCGAATAACACTATACCAACAGTGAAGTTTGGAGGTGGAAGTATCTTGATGTGGGGCTGTTTCTCCTCTCGTGGTACTGGCAGACTTCATATCATTGAAGGAACAATGAATGGAGCCATGTACAGAGAGATTCTTGAGATGAACCTGCTGCCATCCACCAGGATGCTGAGGATGAGACGTGGGTGGACCTTCCAGCAGGACAATGATCCAGTTGGTTTCAGAGAAAGAAAATCAACTTGTTGGAATGGCCCAGTCAATCAGCTGACTTAAACCCAATTGAACATTTGTGGAAGCATTTGAAGATCCAGATTCACAAGAGGGCCCCCTGTAATCTTCAAGATTTAAAGACAATCTGTGTAGAGGAATGGGCCAAAATCACACCTCATTACAAACAAAGGCTTCTCCACTAAGTATTGAATTAATTTCAGTTAGTGTGTTCAATACTTTTTTCCTATGTCATTCCACTTTATTACACATAACTTTATTTACATATGGACTTTAATGTTTAGATTTTTTGTCTGGATTTCTTGAGTTAATACCAAAGTAAAGTACAATGCAAATTTCACTTGAATGGCCTCATTGGAAATAAATTTACTGGGAAAAATGTTGATGTGTTCAATACTTATTTCCCCCATTGTATATAAAAAGAGAAGGTTATAGGAAAGCAGGGCTATTTTAATGTCACTGCCGGCACAGAGGTCTCGCCAAAACAGGAAGTCACTCAGTGCTGCTGTTCCTCTGCTGTCAGGCGGCGTTCACAAAGGTCAAAGGTCATCGGCAGCACACCCTATCGTCCCTGCACGATGAGGAGGGACCACCACTGCAGTGCACCGCCATATGGAAATGGTTGGGCCCCTTTTGTCAGGAGCAGAAATGATGAACCCAAGTGCAACAATTTCCATGGACTACGAATAATCGATCGATCAGATCGTGCTCCTGCACCGTGATTCCCACGTAGCGCTACGGCGGCTCCGGGCCACATTCCTGCAGATCACGTTTTTATAGACCTCCTCAAATTATCAGCAGTGTTAAGAGCTGGGCGAGGGCTTATTAAAACCCAGCAGGTCCTATTTCAGAGTCCAGCTCTCAGCACTAAGGGGTGCGCCTGTGCAACTCTTTATCCCTCAAAAACAGCAACCCCCACAGCCTCCCCCATCCAGAGTCTGAGCATGGTACCATGTGGGAGGCCCAACTGCCCTGCTCCCCACTTCCTGTCTGAGCTAGGAACAGAGAAACTAGGGGCCTCTAGGCAGGTGCCCCAACACACTAAAAATGGAAACATTATGGGGCAAAAAAGTACAAGTGGAAAAGAATATAAGGCTATACGCCAGCAAAGGAATGCTAGCTATAGACATAATTTATAGGGCTTGGAAAAAGAAATGTTCTCTGTGTGGTTAAGAAGAAGGACTGTTTTTTTACCTCCTTCCATTTTTCGTTGGTTTTCCACCGGCATGCTATTTCATCAGGCTGTGATTTGGTATTCTTCAGGGGGATTTTGATCTGGTAAAAATCGGTTCTTTTTCCTTTCTTTCCTTTTTTGTTGCATCACACGTGTGTCATATTAAATGTATGTTTTATATGTGCAGTAGGTCTTCAATGATGCGCATCTGCCCAGCATATGGAAGGGGCGAGGGGGTCTCTCCTGCAAAAAAAAAAAAAAAAAAGGTGGGCCACTGAGGATGATTCGTACCTTTACTGCCGGTAGAACAAAGTCCCACCTGTCAGCTAAACTACGGGAACACACCTAGTAAATGGGTACACGTAAATGGGCTAGGAAGAGGCGGACTGTTTCAACATCTCAACTCCTCCGGAATTGGGCATGGGAGTCCGGTGTGACACAAATGATGTCTCCAAAGATGTGATCTACATTTCCAGTATAGCTGTTAAATTAAGAAGAAAAAGAAATACAACTAGAACACCCCCACCCACACAAACACACACACAGACTCATATAAATAGACTGATCAAATAACCACAGATTTTACAATGGTCTTTTGATCACTAGGCTTTTTACATTATCAACTTGTGGTGAGGTTACCTTCAATATAGTTTGTATGTGAGTATTATCATGCTATTTTATACAAATTACTGTGGACTATATTTATTGACCAGCCGTGGCATTTACCTCATACATTCTCCAGGTATGACGTACACATTGCATAAGTAGCACATGTAGAGAAAGTATTTGAACACAGAACATAGAACCTCAGGAAGAGGTAACATAAAAGCAACATTCTGATTGATCATATAAGGTGTTCCCCATGCCAATGATTAATATAAAATATGTTAATTTGTAATGAAAAAGCTAGTCAGTATATATAATTTTATAAACTGTTACATTTATTCTATATACATACGCTTCATTTGGTCAAAATTCCTGAATTTTTGTATGACACAAGCATCTATTTCAGGTCCAGTTATTAATCTAATTTCATAACATTGCTATAATGAAGGGATGCCATCTAATTAAAGGCATGAATTAATAATTACGTGTAAAAGATTACTGCCACAACAAGTCATCTCACAAATAAAGCGGGCAGATATGCTTGGCGTTGAGCATTGATCAACGCCCATGATGTTCGTGGGGGGGGTTGGGTTGTGACTGCATGTTTTTTAAACTTTTGGTTAAACTAGCCACAAGGCTTTTTATTTCATTTTTTTTTCTGAGGCTATATTTTTAATTCTGTCCCTCCTGGTGTCTGTAATAAATCTGCATGTTGAGTGTTTAAAGATTAATGTTCCACCCTCTCTCTCTCTCTCTCTCCCGCTCCCTCTCTGCCTCTCTATCTCTTCCTCCCTCCCTCTCTCCCCCTCTCTTCTCTCCGTTCCATCCAGGCAGTACCCTCACGTCTGCATATGTAAATGAAAGGCCCCGGCTCGGTGGAAGTAATTTTATGCATTTTTAACTGGCCAATCGGCTGACAGATAGGCATAGATTGCCTCTGTTCTTTTTTTCTCTTTTTTTTTTATTTTTAGCTCTATGCTTCCCCCTCCAGATGCAGAGAAACCATTCTGTGGGTGCCTGTCTGCTGTGGAGTAGATTAGAAACGGAGCGCTCTCCTCACCCCCCTCCTCCTCCTCTGCCCTCCCCATCTATCTGTCCAGCTTTGCATTTCATTTTGCAAGAGTCGGTAGGTCACTGCTCCACTGGGGGGCTGTTTTGGTGGATTTTTGAAGGAAAGAAGGGGCAGGGAGTTGGGGTGCTGTAGGTGGAAGTAAACATGGCAAGGGGACTGTAATATCCAGTCTGTGATATGAATGTTGTTTAATATGACACCTATTTACCCATGTGGTCAAATTTAGCCTCATATCACCATTATGCGGCACATAATTGATATGTGACGTGTGGATTAGTCTCAAAAGGTCCAATCCAAATCCTCAACTGTGGAATTGTAGTCAGATTGTGATGCGGATAGAAGTGTGTTGCATGCCCCCTTGTATAATATTGAACTTAGCATCTGTTTTTAACCAGCCCCCCCAAAACTCCCCTCTGTTTTATTACACATGTAAACAGCAGTGATGTAGCAAACAAAAAAATCCCAATAAAACGCGAGACCAGTTAGCCCTCCCTTGTAATATACTGTGTATCTCTCTCTCTCTCTCTCTCTCTCGATATATATACTGTATATCACCATTCATGGAATACCACTGTGAAAGTAACATGAAACAAGAATGGCAAGCACCCAGATGTACAAAATATATATATGTTTTGGATTTCTTACCTAAACTACCTGTAACATTCCTGCCTACAGCAGCTGAAGGAATATAGCAAGTATCTTTCCTGTCCTTCCTGGGGAACTAGATTACAGACATTATACAAATTATCAAGTCAAATATTTATTCTGGTTAATATCTGTATGTACAAAATGATATTATATAACATACAAGCTATATATTAAATGCATAGAAATCATCATTTAATGATTGTGTATATTTTATTTCAAGTAATGACAGAATGGTAATTTTCCCTTGGATTATTAAAAAATTCACCATTAATGTATCAAAAGCACAGACACTAACTCAAACTGTCTTGACTGTGTGTTCTGCGTCTGAACGATAAGTTGAAGACAATGAACACGCTGTAAGCAATATGTTAAAGTATGTGTGTGTGTGTGTATAAGAGGTGGGGGGGCTTACATAAATACATGGCTTTTGGACTCTCATGTTTTATATTCATATGTATATTTGTAGTACTATGTGGCTTTTCCACAGGAGTTCACAGGTGGCCACCCCCTGTGCAGTGCTTGCCGTTTCACAACTGAACGGAGCAGAGCTGGATTTTAATGAACAAATGCATTCAGTGGCCACTTCATTAGGTACACCTGTACACCTGCCTATTAATGCAATGATCTAATCAGCCAATCATGTGGTAGCAACTCATTGCATAAAAGCATGCAGACATGGTCAAGACGTTCAGTTGTTGTTCAGACCAAAAATCTGAATGGGGAAGAAATGTGATCTAAGTGACTTTGACCGTGGAATGATTGTTGGTGCCAGACGGGGTGGTGTGAGTATCTCAGAAACTGCTGATCTCATAGGATTTCACGCACGACAGTCTCTAGAGTTCACAGAGAATAGTGCAAAAAACAAAAAACATCTAGTGAGCGGCAGTTCTGTGGGCGAAAACGCCTTGTTAATGAGAGAGGTCAGAGGAGAATGGCCAGACTGGTTCAAGCTGACAGGAAGGCGACAGTAACTCAAATAACCACACATTACAACAGTAGTATGCAGAAGAGAATCTCTGCACGCACAACACGTCAAACCTTGAAGTGGATGGGCTACAGCAGCAGAAGACCACACTGGGTTCCACTCCTGTCAGCTAAGAACAGTAAAGTGAGGCTACAGTGGGCACAGGCTCACCAAAACTGTACAGTTTGGAAAAACGTCGCCTGGTCTGAGGAATCTCCATTTCTGCTGCGACATGCAGACGGTAGGGTCAGAATTTGGTGCAAACAACATGAATCCAAGCATCCATCCTGCCTTGTGTCAACGGTTCAGGCTGGTGGTGGTGGTGTAATGGTGTGGGAAATGTTTTCTTGGCACACATTAGGCCCCTTAAATGCCACAGCCTACCTGAGTCTTGTTGCTGACCATGTGCATCCCTTTTTGGCCACAGTCTACCAATCCTCTAATGGCTACTTCCAGCAGGATAATGCGCCATGTCACAAAGCACACATCATCTCAAGCCGGTTCCACGAACATGACAATGAGTTCAGTGTACTCCAATGGCTTCCACAATCACCAGATCTCAGTCCAATTCAGCACCTTTGGGATGTGGTGGAACGGGAGATTCACAACATGAATGTCCAGCTGACAAATCTGCAGCGACTGCGTGATGCTATCATGTCAACATGGACCAGAATCTCTGAGGAATGTTTCCAGCACCTTGTTGAATCAATGCCACAAATAATTCAAGCTGTTCTGGGGGCAAGAAAGGTGCTAGAAAGGTGTACCTAATAAAGAGGCCACTGAGTGTATGTGCGTTCACTTAACAGAAAAGAATACCTAAAAACATACTGTATAACTACTATGGCTTATCCTATAACCCCCCAGTTCTAATGCAATGCTCCCTCTTTCCAGGCATTTGCCACCCCAGCCCCCCAGTTAGAAAACCCTTAGAGTGAGATAGATCAATAGATCCAACAGATATTATAAACATCACAGATTATATTTAAACAGTATTTTATTAATCATGTCACTATATACCACACAAGAGGATTATACTTTTTTTAATGTCTTCACAACACTGAGAGGCCTAGCCACAACAACAAGCAAATATTAGCTGGAAATGTGCAACTAAGAATTCCTCCCCAAGGCCAATGCATCACTCTCTCTCTCCTTCTCTCTCTTGCTTTCTGAGTTTGGACGGGTGCCTGAATTGACAATAAACCGAAAGAGGTGATAAAGTAAAAACGGGCAAAGCAATGACAAAAATAAAAGTTTTTTTCTTCTTCTCCTAGTTTCAAACTTCTCATCAACAAGCACAGTAGTGCTAACACACAACAATCCCAGCGAATCACAAAGGGTACCCCGACTCTGTCTAAAATGATGCACTAAATGACTGAAAGACATATTAAATCATACATTTCCCAAGATGCAGGGCCTCAAAGTAAAGTGTAGCTTTTCAAGGGGCATGGCACATTCATCAAGGGATGAAGGAGAGAGAATATGGCAGGAACTGGAGCTGGATCTCCGAACTCTGCTTCTACAGTAACACTGATGGGAGGTGAGGGACCTGTTTGTGTAAGTCTAGATTCCAAAATCTATTTTCAGTCAATATTCCAGCTCATGATGCCCACTGATAAATATCCCCCCTGTTTGACAATCAACACCAAAATCCTTTTTGACGGACAGTGCACAAAACAGCACTGCATGCAAACTTCTGGCAATGGGAGAGACCGAGAGACTTCAGGATTGGGTGAATGGATTAGTGGTGTACCACAGGGGTCTGTGGTAGACCCACTTAGTTGGCGAATTTGTTTTAAACGCAGGAGTTTTTGCAGTGTGTGCGTGTGGTTCCAAAGCTGCAGAAAAATCTATGAAATGAAGCCATTTCTTAATGGGGTCACCACAGACATACAAGAAGATTATTATGTAATCAACAAAATGAAAAGTTTGGTCTTATCATTCTACAATTTACAATTCAGTTATTTGGCAGATGCTTTTCATCCAAAGCGACTTACAAGAGCACAGCAATATGGCTAGAGATCATCATTAGAGCTATCGAACAGTAAGTTACTGTCTAATCATTGACATTGCTGGCGTCCACGCCACAAAACCTTTCATACAAAGGGAATAGAGAGGGGAAAGGGAATTCAGAAAGTACATCAGTACTCTACAATTTATAATGAAATATAGGGTTGTTGTAAGAATTACATTTCTTAAAGAATTAAAGTCAAATTTATTCTATCCTTCTATTTTACATCTGAAAAAAATATGTAGTAATATAATATAAAACAATGATTTAATGTCTATATATTATTTTGTATGAATAGAACTGTGTGCAATGTAAAGTATAATTAACCTGATGGGTGATGTCCCGGATATAATTAATGGTAACCTACTTGTATGCAGGTGTGTCTGTGTGTGTGTGTGAGTGTGTGGGAGAGGATGGGAAGACATGCTTTATTAGGACGTGAAACACTATAAACAGATTCTCTCACGGATGTGTCTATGACAGCCAGCCCACAGCTGGGTGCATTGAGAAGACATGTGTTCACGATGTTTGATCCGTTTTAATATGAAACGCGTCTTCAGTTTGTACATTGTAAAAAAATAACCCGTAGTGCAGTATGCAGAGGTCTCAAGGTCGGCCAAGTGCAATGTGTGAGATTCAGCATCCGGCAGGGAAGGGGCCATAAGTAAAGATTCAATGTCGAGGGCCGGAAGGGCAGGAAGGGCAGGACAGTGCCCATAAGCCAGTGCAGATATTCCAGATTCCATATTGAGCCCTTAATGTACAGTATATATATATAAAATTATACTTTTGCATGAAGATAAAAAAAAAGAAAACACCTTTAAAACCCTTGTATTATGTTTCAATGTTTACCCAATGAATAGTGTTTCAGCCAGAAATGGCCAGTGCTATACAAGTCACCTCAAAATTATGAGATATACATATTTAACCTCCTCAAAAAGTAATTATTTGAAATTATCATCATGTCACTGACTATCATTACAAACTTGACCAGATATTTAAGTTTTTTGTCCATGTAGGACAGGTTTCCCTTGATATTACACCACTTGTTTTTTCATTACAAGGCACAAAATATGCACTAATTATTCATCAAACTGGCCATGATGGTCATAATGTGCTTTAAAAAAAATGTGCTGGCATGTTTTTAGTATCTTACACATGTAATGTTAGTCTTGCATTTGATGAGGGGCAGATTTGGCACAATAACATCCATTATGACCTGTAACTCACCTCAACGGATTGACAGACTACAATGAATCATAGGATGATTCACTGTAATCCGAAATATGTTCAACATTGTCCTTAGTTTCAGACACTTCCTCCTCTATTTCACTGTCATTATCACTGTCTAAGAGTACAGCGAGGGCTTCACTGGCTGTACATGAGTCTTCTGCTCATGTTCCTCTTCTGACAATTGCTTCTGAGTGATTGAGTGAGTAAATGTGGTTCTGTGTGGCTCAGTTGGTAGAGCACAGCATTGGCAACGCTTAGGTTGTGGGTTCAATCCCCACTGGGGCCACATATACTGAAAATGTATGCATTCACTCCTGTAAGTCGCTTTGGATAAAAGCGTCTGCTAAATGGCGTATATTATATTATTATTAAATGGTGAGTGGGACCTTTTTTATATCAGTGTTGCCCCTCTCAGATAGCAACAGAGTGGATTCCCACAACTTAGATCTGCATCTGTCTCATATTATGTCTATGAGGCATTGGTAAGCTACATTATTTTTCAGTTTTTGGTAACCTAAACTTTTTTTAAACCTCTGCCAGTTTACTGCTTACCTTTGTACCATTTCAGGTTATTCACTGGACTTGAACTGCTTAAATTTCAGTAAAAACTGGAAAATGGGGGTGTTCTAAAACTTTTGATCGGTAGTGTAGTTATAAACATGCCTTTAGTTCAAATAAAAGTAAGAAAAAATATTTGCCTCTATTTGGGATAGTCTTTATGTTTGTGGTGAGAGCAATGTGTGTGTGTGTGTGTGTGTTTGAGTGTGTGTGTATGTGTGTGTGTGTGAGAGAGTGAGAGAAAAACAAAGTTTCCCTCTTATTTATACTAGCTGCTAGTTCATAAAGGCCTATTCTCCTTTGTGGCCAAAAATGGCCGAAGCATCAAAATGGGGTGCAAAGTGCTTATAGAAATAAGAAGTTCATGATCCCAAATTAGGCAAAGTCACCTGGCCTCAGGCTAAAACAAATATGTTAACCAGCCCTTTTGTGATGATAAACACCTAAATTCGGGTCAAATCTGTCCAACATAATACAAGGTTAATGGCATCGCCAGATCTGAGCATGGGGACCTGAGGTGCTGTCCCAAAACACGGGTCTCGCGCTCAATGTGTGACTTTTGAGGTGTCTGTTTTAAAAACCTTTCTATACCAAGGTGTCATCAACAGTTAGCAGAGATGAGATGATCCTACAGTAGTGTAGAGATCACACGGCAAGGTTGTGGTCTCCCCTCTCCGCGAATGTATCTCCCGCCTTCAAAACATTCCGTTACTGTCTAGGACACTGTTTGCTTGGCGACCGGAGCGGTGTCACTCTGGGGGAAGCCGCAGCCTTTGACTCTGTGGCGAACCGTGATTAAAAAGCAATTAATGATCGCTTCACACTCTCTCCCGTTCCCAGTGTCGCCAAGCTGCACAGTGCTGATGGGGTTTATCTACAGCAACAGGAGCCACATGGATTCTGCGTGTGGAATGTGCCTTAGAGGCCGCCACAGCACACCAGAAGGAGCACTATACTTGCCCCCAATTGTTGTTTTACTGAAAGGGGAGGGGGGGATGACCTCACCATGATATCATTGCAACAAAAAATCTACAAACTTGATGCGGGTGCATGTTCATCTTTTCTCTTTGTGAAGTGTGAACTACCCTCTTAACTGTTAAAACAATTGCATTATACAGTGATGCAGTATACCTGAACCAATCACATATGAGCACGCGGTATGTTGTATTCCCCCTCACAGTGTTTACCAAGTTCATCTTCCACACCATCACACTGCGCTGCCTCCCAGCAGAAGGCGGTCAATGACCGTAACCCAGAACTGCCACGGTGCTGCCTCAACCCAAGGGTCCCGGCCGTTGGTCCCAGACAGCATCATGGAAGGTTGGACTTGGGACTAGGCTACAGGGAGAACTCAGAACTACCTGTAGGACTTTTATTTTATTCTTCCAGAGCATTCTGCTCTTGACATATGGGACTTCCCCTTCCATTATGTTTAGCAAACAACCGCGGTGTCTCCCCATGCAACACAGATGCCAAAACATCTGTTCTTCTGAATTTACTACTACAGAGCTGCACAATGTATTCACAGCACCACAAAGTGACACCAGCGCTCCTGGCTGTTTCAAAACGCTGACTACCAGTCTTCCAGTCTTTACATATTTGCATAATATTAATGATATATAGCGTGGGAGTTCATTCATAAATTTATATTGTTGTACAGCCCCATAGATTACTGCCAACCAAAGGCTCGGAGAGAGATGAATAATTTATTTTCCACACCATAAGGTACAGATGAGATGCCCAAGACCGTAAAAAAAAAAAATGAGAAAAGTTTCAAAATTTTCCAAAAGAAGAAAGTCAAAATAAATTGAAGTCTAATGCTTCACCTTAACCAAAAACACTATAATATTTCAGTTGATAATGCACAATCTGAGCTCATAAATGCTTAGTTGTAAGTTCGAAGATGTTAGTTGTGTACTCTCTCATGGCTGCGTGTTTTCTCTGTCCCTCTCCTAATAGGTATGCTGCCATAGCTTACACCTGTTGGGGCTATCTGTATATTTCCTATGCTTGTGCTCCCCTGCTCTTACATAATGCTACTGGCTATAGCACTGCTTCTTTTTTTTCTGACTGCATGTTCTCTTCTCTGCCTCGGGCACCTGCCCCCGAGCCCTAGATCCTGCGAGAAGTGTGAGCTGCCCCCATCAACCCTCACCCCCACGCCAACCCCAGTTCCTGGATCTGGACCCTCTCTGCGTGGTTTAGCCCCCTCCACTGACTACCTAACTCAGGAGGGGCAAAATCTTTCAGCCCTGAGCCATCTTGGACTGACCATGACATGGTCTTTTTTGGACATACCCTGTGCCGGCCTGAAGAGGATGGGCTCCCCCCCTTTTTAGTCTTATTCCTCCCAAGGTTTCTCCCTACCAAGGGAGTTTTTCCTTGCCACTGTTGCCTTTAGGCTTGCTTTTGGGGGTCTAGGCCTGGGTCCCCCCTCTGTTAAGCGTTTTGTGACAATTCTATTGTGAAAAGCGCTATACAAATCCATTTAAATTTGATACTCTGTACATCAAAATAATGGATTTATGTTTGGATTTATAGTGTTTGGCAACAACCATACCTTTATCAGGGACACGTACGGCTCTTGCTGAAATCCTTCTTATGAACTTGAGCAACATGGCGTTCAACCAACTAATTTAAAACTTTCAGTTTGTGGTTCAGGCAGTCCATATCTCATTAATCAGTGTGTGTTTACTCATTTCTTGATAATATAATGCATAATTTCAAACATTTTAAAGTAATAAATAAATAAAATAGAATAGCTAATTAGGCATTGGAACTCAGATGGGAACTGGGTGTTATGGTCAGATGAGACCAAAACTGAGATTTTTGGCCATGTACACCAGTGGTGGGTTTCTGTGTTGGAAGAAGGACACTTATGTTGAAAATAACTTATACCTAGGGTGAAATATAGTTATTGGGTTGTTTTGCATCTACTGGTTCTGTGGCTCTCAAGTGGCCAAAAACCAGGTTCCCTCTCCCATGAAGCTGAAACTTGGTCTTGCTGAATCTTTCAGAAAGACAATGATCCCAAGTATACAGTATATCAAAAACAAAAAACTAATTTGAGAATACACTCTAGTTCATTACCTGTATTGTTTATTTTCTATACCCATTTTTTGCTCATTTTTATCAATGATGTGAATAATTTTGGAGTTGACTATATTTGCACGGTTTCTCAAAATCTTCACTGGTATTTGATTCTCACCAGCTCATATCTGAAAGCCCATTAAATGATTTTAATGGACAAATTGAACCACACACTGCTTTACCACAGTTTAAACTTATTTCACAACATTGTCTTATCTTAAGCTTATATCCTTCACAGCATTCACTGTACTAAATAAAGCTGAACAGTATTTCAAAATGGGATGTGAATATTTCTGGGGACACTGCAAATTCACTTTGGCCCACAGCAATAAACTAAATCTTTTATACCAATTGCAAAATATAGTTACGTTCTTTCATTACCGAAAAGTACAGATGAGTTATGGGCAGATTTAATTTCTGTATATTGTTGTTTATGGTTGGTTTTGTGGTTATGACTTTTTCAATGACCATTTTTAAAAAGTACTTTTTTTGACATAATACTGTTCTGTCAGTGGTAGATGCAACGCTGTTCATTGAAAATGAAATAAAGGTAGTATGCTGTGAAAATATATTTTTCACACATAATTTGCCCTCCATTATACACAGACATCTGCAAATATGTACAAACGTACAACATTAAATATGTACAATTGAATATATATTCATGCAGGTCACATTTGCAATGCATTTTAATTATGGCTATACACAATAGCTTGTTATCACATTATATGAATATTTGTTTGTTGTTGTGATGCTCTGCTGCAATTATTCTGTAACTAAATGTTTCCTTATAATTTTGTATCATCTGTATTTCATATTTAATATGCCTCCTTAGTAGCTGTATCTCATTACTGTCTCTCATTATATGTTTATTGAAAAAAGTGGCAGAAATCAACCAAAAAACAATGTTTGTTAAACATTAATGGTGGTAAAATTCTGAAGGCTAACTTGGATGTTAGCAATATCTGAGATTATAAAGCCATTTTTGGAGAGACCCACAGCCAACTTATTAATTGCTATTCCGTTTAAATAGAACAGAATAAAACAATAATGAGGAAACAACAAAGTGAAATTATGAAACATATGTAAGCAACATGTATAAATTGATTTATTTCGAATTTGTCTTGCAGACTACCCTTATTCAGGGGTACTTATATGGTGATGGATGCTGATTAAAGTTACTCAAGTTAATCTTGAAAAGGATAAATCAGGATAGGATAAATCTCATATTGCAAACAAACCTGAAATCCCCATACTGCATGCCTCATTTAGCCTCACCTCTACCACACTATGTGCTAAAAAAATATTATTATTATTTTTTAAAATATATATTTACATAAGATTATTTTTTTTTTATCTGCACTTACACTCAAGCTGGTGTGAAACCAGTAACCAGTAAGTGTGCATCTCTCTCCCTCAGTGCCGCTGAGCAGCAGAAAGGGGAGAGTGCATTTTCCTGCCCCGCTAATGTATAACCACAGTGACACACAAGGTGTCATCAAACCACAAATCACTTCAAGCTACGACCGTGCTCTCTCCCTCCCTCCCTCCGTCTCTCTAACTCTCTCTCTCTCGCTCGCTTGTCCTCCCTCTCCCTCTTCCTTCCCTTGCCCTCTCTCTCCCCCTCCCTCCCTTGAACAATCTTTCTCTCACCCTCCCTCTCCTTCACTCTTCCTCCCTCCCTCCGTTCTTTTCAGTCCCTAACTTTAACACACACACGCACACCCTCACTCTTTCTGTCTCCCTCCCTCCCTCCCTCTCTTACTGTGAGAGTATTCCCTGTTCCCACTCATGTAAGAGTGAACAGACACACGTATATAATGCACACACACACGCACATATATATATATATATATATATATATATGTATATAGTGCATGTGTGTGTGTGTGTGCATGTGCGTATGCATGCATGTGCATGTGCATGTGCATGTGCATGTGTGCATCCGCATATATGTGCATGTGTGTGCATGTGCATATGTGTGCGTGCGTGTGCGTGTGTGTGTGTGCGTGTGCGTGTATGTATGTATGGACTGAAACACAGAGCAGCAAAGTTGCAGTGGACGGCAGTCCTTCCTGGCCGGGCTTCACTGGACTGGCTCCTGCCTTCTTAAAGCTGAAGGCACACAGAAACAAGGTTGAGCACGTCGACCGACCCGCCTATGCAGAGCCGGAGGGCCTTTTATGCAAATGGAATGCGTAGCATGCCTAGATTTGTTTATTATCTGCCGATCCCCCTTCCCTCTTCCTACCCCTTTTTTCTTTCCCTCCTTCCTTTTTGTTCCCTCCTTCCCTCTGTCCCTCCTTCCCTCTGTCTAACCTGGCACCTCCCTCCCTCTCTCTCTCTCTCTCTCTCTCTCTCTCTCTCTCTCTCTCTCTCTCTCTCTCTCTCTCTCTCTCTCTCGCAGCAGGAGGAGACACTCCTGCTGGCCACCTCAGCCCCGGCCTGGGCCGTCCACCCCTGACCGGCCCACCCACCTTGCGTTACAGCAAGTGCTTGTGTGCCATTATCCATTGTGATCCAGTCAAGTAATGCTTAACGCATTAACCGGCAAGCCTCAAAGTGGGTCAGAGACAGAGACCGCAAAGGATCATGGGGGGGGAATCATGGAGGGATGGAGAAAAAATATGTGGCGTTTTACTTGGGAGTTGTTTGTGATTCATGGTTTTGAAATTTCATATAAACACACTTTCTCCTATTCAGCCATGTGCTAACTATCAAAGTGACCTTAGAAGAAAACTAAACAACATTTTTTTTGCTTCATTAATAACTTTAAAATGTTGGATTTAGCAGACTTACCAGCAGTAGGATGACCACACGTCTCCTTTTGAAAACATTCAGCTGCAGAAAGAGCTCAAATCTTCCAAACTTAAAATGTGTTCAGAGGACCTATGGGCCTGCAGTACATGGGTGCAAAGCTTTGAGAGCTTGTCTGTCGACATGTTACAACAGGGACTGCTATTACAGGTGCCTGTTTGTGCATGTGTGTGCATGCGTCTGTGTGCGTGCTATTGTACTGTATATGGCTGTGTGTGTGTGTGTGTGTGTGTGCATGTGCACGTGTGTATGTACATGAGTGTGTGTGTATGTGCATGTGTATGTGTGTGCATATGAATTTCCGTCTGTGTATATGCGTGTGTGTGTGTATGTGTTTAGGTGTGTATCTTTGAGTGTGTAGGTGTGTGTGTCAGTGTGTGTATATGTGGAAGCAGGAAGCAGGGGGTGCGGGTGTTCATGGGGAAGGGTTTAGGGGATTCTACCAGTGGAGGAACAGGTTAGAGAGCATTTGGCCCCCAACACACACAGACCACACCGCTACCACAACTCTATAGCACGAGTCCATAGGAAGCACAGGGTCTACTCTGGCTACAGGCTGGCCACTACAAACAGATCGAAAGTCAAGACGTCCACTAGCGGGAGCTCATCTCCATCACTGCAGTAGGAGAGATGGCGATTTCTCTGTCACATTTGGAGATGCGGGAGGTGCGAAAGGATGCTCCATGATTGGGAGGGATGAGGGGGTTGCTGGGATGGAGAATCCTCCAAATACGGATGCCCATCCCTCTTTCATGGTCTGGTTTTTGGCCCTCCTGATGGGGGGAGGGGTGTGCTCTGGCAGTGAAGGGGGCGGGGGGCCCCAGTGGGTGGGCAACATGCTGGGGCGCAGTTCCACAGACTCAGGGGGGCAATTAGATCACCCGTCCCAGCTCTCCTGGTGAGCCTTACCTCCAGGCTACCAGCCAAGTCCAACGGGTTACACTCCAAACAGTCATTTACTCACTGATCACACAGTCAAAGTGATAGAAGTCGGCCCTCCACCACTAAGGCAGCAGGGATTCTAGCAGGGCTAAACAAGCCTCTGTGAAAACTGACATCGGTCATTAGCCATTGGAATGACGCGTGGGTGGATGGGGGAGCTGAGATTTGACTACAAAGTTCCTTCTTTTTTCTTGCAGCTTACAAAGACAAGCATGAGGAGAAATTCTATAAAACCCTCCAAAATGATTCCAACCATTCATAAAGATGAGCAAAGGAGGCTGTATAAAATAAATATACAGATAATGATAATTATATTGTATGCTCAAAAACAGACTATTTTTTCCCCTCAAAAAGATATATGTCACACTCCTAATAATTCTTTAAAATAAAATACAACAAAAATAAATCTGCATTAACATACTACTGTTCTATGTTCATCTCAATCTTAAGGAACTGTATTGTGGCTGCCCATGGCTTCCTGTTTCACTGGGGAACAAAAATAAGGTAACACATAAGTAAAATCCATTTGTTGTCTATCCTCATGGGGAAAGGCAAAGAACTCTGAGTAGAAACAAGACAAAGGGTTGTTGACCTTCACAAGTCAGGAGATGGTTACAAACATAAATAAAAAACTAAAGATACCACTTTCCACTATTAGATCAATAAGTAAGAAATTTAAAACCACTGGAGCAGTGGTAGACCTGCCTGGTAGAGGACGCAAGTGTATCTTACACTTACAGCAGGGACACACAAGTGAGGCAGAAGGTTTGGGAGCAAAGAAAACTCCAAGGGCCACTGTTGGAGATCTACAATACTTGGTTGCATCTCCGAATCTCTCCAAATCTACCATAAAACACAACCTCCATGCCAATAAGCTTGTTGGAAGGGATGCCAGAAAAAAAGGCATTGCCTTCTTCTACTGAGGGCAACGTGAGACAAAAGTAATGGCCTGACTAATAAAGTGTTTTAATATTAACCTCACTTCCTTTTTTTGGAAATAAAGTTCAGCTGAATTTTAATAAAAGAGCATGTAACTTCTCCCACAATGCTGAAACCCGTTCGTTGACTCTCTGACTGACACAAGCATCTGAAAAAAACCAATAGGAACAAATATTATAAACAAATAACTTTCTGTGTTCTTTGAAGCATGAGTAAGGGTCAGTCTGTCTGTTTGCTTCAGTAGGTGCCTCTGTCTCCACTTCAGTAGTTTTTTCTCTCTCTCTCCATCTCTCTAGCTCTCTTTACCCCAGCCATTTTTGTTCCAGTTTGCATTGCAATTTGGAAATAGATTCCAAATCACAGTGCAAATCAAGAAGGTTTAAGTGGTAAAGACATGGAAGATAGAAGACATTTTTTAAATCTGATTTACAAAACTTAAAAATGCAATCTTGAATTCCATCGCAGCTTTGAAACCGCTTCCAAATCCCACAGTAAACCGCAATATAAACACCTATCCAGGTATGAGAAAGACTATAAAAGTGCTTCTTTACTTTATTTAAAATTTAAAAACTTGCATCAAAGAGTTTATATCAGAAAAGCATGCTCTGTGGATGGGTCTTTAAAGTATTAAGTATAAGAATGACCAAAGGTAATAAAAATGAGTGTCTTGGTTTTTTGACCTTTTCTTTTGGTCACTCTTCTTTGATACCAATTCAAGTATGTAGAATTCCAGACATCCACACTTAATTTATGAGCTGTTTGTACAAATGTATCACCATTGGGCTTTAGTGTGCATAGCACCTAACATCACATGCTAACTACCCTAGCAAATATGAACTAAACTTTTGACCCAAAGGTAGTTAGCCATATGCCCTACTGTAATCCTACTCTGCACACATACCTAGTGTTGATTTGGTGTAGATACCTGCTGCATGTTGTGGTGTACTGTAAATGAACAGAAACAGATATACACACAGTCCTGGTGAAAATATGCATGCGATGGGTTTGTCAACTTCCCCCTGTCCATCCCTTCCTCTCTTTCTCTCTCCCACCCAGTCATGCTCACCTGCTCATGATCCATATTTCTCCCTCTCTGTGCATTTCTCTCCACTTTTTGTCTCCCCTTATCTCTCCTATCCCACCCCGCCTCTCTCTCACTCACAGTGGAAATACTTCCTTTCTGTTCAGTGTTGATCTGTGCTGGTCACTGGTCCAGCGTGTCTGTCAGGCTTCAGGCCAGTCTGAGGGGATGTGAGACTGCAGAACAGCAATGATGCCATGGAGCTGTTCCACAGGGCTCACAGAAGCTGTCATCGCCATGGAAACACTGACCAATCAGAGTGCAAGGCTGCAAAAGGGGTGGGGTTCACATAGATCTGTCAGAAACTTGCACACGGTGGAAGAGAGAGAGAGAGAGAGAGAGAGAGAGAGAGAGAGAGAGAGAGAGAGAGAGAGAGAGAGAGAGAGAGAGAGAGAGAGAGAGAGAGAGAGAGAGAGAGAGAGAGAGAGAGAGAGAGAGAGAGAGAAAGAGACAGACAGACAGGGAAACAAATATATAGAATTTTTAAAGAAAATGTATTCAACAACCTTTATACCAAAACAATCAACAACAACACCAGTGACAAGAAAACTGGAACATCACACTGGCATACACAAGCTCCACAAAGCTCACACTGGCCCAGCTTTTGGGGGGAGACTGAAAGATACCTAGAAATGTAGTTTTAAGCTTTTTTGAGCTTTTTAATTCTCATTGAATCTGATGCTCAGCCACAAGGCGGGAGCTCGGAAGAGGAGCATTAACATTTCAGCACAAACACATTAGGCCCAGCTGCAATAAAAATAGAATTAAAAGAGGAATGAGAGGAATGTAACATTCCAAATTAGCTGTGGCTGTGCTGAGAGCTTTTTCCTGTTGATGAAAAAAAAGAAACACCCACAGTCGATACACACACTCACATCACACCGCACTCATGAAGCACTTTACTATGTTTATTTTGTACTTATTTATGTATTTATTCAAGCTCTTAACTGGAACAACAAAAATAAAAAATTGGAGTAAAAAAAAAAAGTTATAACTTGAATAATGTCAACAGGCACAGAGCATCCTGGCAGGTAACATTGTGTGCATATCTGACTTTGTATCTCTGTGGAGAATAAAAGAAACAGTTCGTTGTTTTTGGTGGCTAAGCTAAAAGAGAGACAATGTAGCTTAAAAAACACTTGCCTGAGATGCTGGCCACTCAACTTTGTTAACTCTCCGTGCTTCTGCTCGCCAATTTAATCCTTTTGTCAGATTTTTTGTTGTTGTTGTTTGTCTTCAGCAAAACAAAATTCACATGAATGAGTAGGTTACATGAAACTATCTTTATCCAGTGCTATTTTTATCAGCAATTTAGGCAGTTTATATAAATCATCATCTTCCCTTTTTTCTACAGGAGGGGGATTAACAATGAGCACTGATGTTAAAAAAACACATCTGGTTTGCAAGTCCCCCCCCCAATTTTTTTTTTACAAAATCTGACTGTTAACCCCCCAACCCCCGGTCCCCCGGCCCCCCAGCCCACAGCACCACAGTTGGGAAATATTGACTTAGCACATATTTAGAGAAAGCAACGTCGCAGTACTGGAGCTACTGTCCCCCCAGTATCAGCTGCATGTCTTTAGGGCAAAGCTAGAGAAACCGGGTTGCCCGTCGGGGATGACATAACAAGGAAAAAACTGACTTTGCAGTCAATGTGAACTGAGGCATTTTTCTCATTTTGAATTTGTTTCTAATTTTTCCCCGTTTTTCTCCCAATTTAGTAGCCAATTCAACCCTCTATTTATTTTGATTCGCCCTCCACTCACAAGCCCGCTCCTCCAAGACGGAACTTCTCCCACCTGCTCGTTAGGAACACCCTACGGCTCCTCGGCGAGCTCATGCCGACTTTCCCTCTCCCCACCCCCTGGGGTGGACAGCCAAAACACACCTGCCAGAGTTGGACTGATGCAGTCAGGTTTCGAACGACTACAGTAGGCAGCTTGCACTTGCCCGGCAGAGTGCATTAGACCACTATGCTACCCGGGCCCTGGAATTGAGGCATTTTGCCACTTCACCTCACGTGCAAAATGAGTAATTATGGGTGATCTCACACTTCTTATAAACAAGTTTTAGTGGAAGGATGACTTTAACTGGGGTTTCATTTAGTAGTTAATATTGTTACCATTGGTGGAAGACTTCCCTAAGACAGAGACTTTCTCTAGACTGGAGACGGCTGATTTGTACAATAGTTTAGATCCACAGAGAGACGATTTCAGTGAACCTATAATGACAGAGATGTTAACAAATGTCATTCTTGATAATCTTTTGTGCGCATTTACTTATATGAGCATAAAATGTGCGGTGACAATAACCTGTATCTGCCAGTTATTTGATGACAGGTTTGGGAGAGCTTGCAGAATTCTCATCGCAAACTCTATACATGGTGGAGATCTGGCACGCCACTGCCGGGCCTGTGACGGCGGCCTCCTGGCAGACCTCCATGCCAGCATTAATAGGCCCTTTGCACATCAAGCCAGTAAGACTGAAGACTAGCAAGAATGGGCTTCTTGTGTCCGCAAGATGCAACCCAAGTTTCGTAGATCTTCAACTGTGGCCTTTGGATTTTTCTTTACCTCCAAAAGCAAGATGCACTTCCGTCCTCTGCCAGGCAGGTTTACCACTGTAGTATCTTTTGTTTTTCATTTATTTGTTTGTAACCATCTCCTGACTTGTGAAGGCCAACAAACAAAATGTCAACAAATATAATTTTCCAATTTTTTTAAGCATATAATGTAGCTCATTACCTGTATTGCTTATTTTGTACACCCTTCTTTGCTCATCTTTATCAAGAGTGTGAATCATTTTGGGGGGTACTGTATACATATATATGTATAACATTTTTAATTAAAAAATGTTTAGGTCAAAATCTGTCCATACTTCACACTCTATAAAGGTACAGCTTTAATGGCAAACTAATTTGAAAAATACAGTTTCTTTGAAAACACAGTCTTAAATAAAGTACAAGCCTAACCGTCTGTTCATTCTTCTGTTGAGCATCTATGTCTGAGCCCTATACATTTGTTTTGATTGATTTGTAGAATAGTTAGCGTTGCTTCCCTTCATTTTTTGATACAGAACATTGACAGCTCTGTCTGTACCTTTTCCCGCTACGGTGTTCACATTGCACCAAGCTCAAGCAAGTGGCGTCCTCCTGCTTTCCAACTGGTTAAAACTATGAATAGTCTTTGCTAACAGGCTACCAAGATTCTGAATTTTAAATCAAGGGAGGCGGCTCCTGACTACGTCCGTTTACCACTAACTGGCACCGCGCATCTGGCAGATTGTGGGAGGTGACTGTCCTCCAAATCATCCTATAAATTCTGTTGCATCCGTTTCAAAGGCAGCCATACTGCCACTGAACTATCAACCAAAGGGCACATATATATTATATATTATATATGCCATTTAGCAGATGCTTTTATCCAAAGTGACTTACAGTAGTGAATGCATTTTTCAGTATATGTGGTCCCGATGGGAATCGAACCCACAACCTAAGCGTTGCCAACACGATGCTCTATCAACTGAGCCACACAAAGCATATCTATCTTAAAACCATACATTTGCACTGCAAGTTCTGTCCCTTCGTCTTTTGGACAAGGGCATCTGCTAAAAACATGAATACATTAATTCGTAAATAATTAAACAATGTGTCGGCTATTAAACCCCTTTCACTTTGTATTTTTTAAATGATACTTTACTGTTTTTTCCCCCAGGTATATTCATCATGCAAAATATGTTCATATTCCCTTAAGTGTGAATTAACAGTTTGTTTAGACTACGAAGAAATAACAAATTACACCTGATGCCAATTAGGCGCTTTTCATATTTAATTTAGGAGGCTGTCTGGTTAAAGTGTTTTGATGAGAGGAATGTAGGTTTTCAAAAGAGGATTCTGATGAGCTGATGCTCGTGCACTATTTCGAACACACACGCAATGAACATGCAAACCAAACTCATTCCTGCCGTCCTCTCTACTTTCTAATGACAACAAGGTTCTGATTGGTAACGGGAATATTGAACTTGGTCACACCCCTTCAGGAATACTCCTAAGATGCATCAAATTGGAATGTTTCAGCTTCAACGGTAGGCTGAACATTCAATGTTAAGAACACAGAGCTGAGTATCTAGTCTATAGAATCTGTGGTGTCCTTCAGCATACGCCCCGACCAGACGCCCGTCACACCGTGAAACACTCCAACACAGACGACAGCTGCAAGGGCACACGCTGCAGCACAGACAGAGTTCATTCCACGTCTTACAGGCATGACAATCACGCTCCATATAACAACAGGCACTGGGTGCTTTACCTTATTGAGAAAGATATTATGCCAAGCTATCATGACAAGCTTGTAATGATCATAATAATATATATATTATTAAGACTCAAGAGAAATCTTGATGAATGTTTGAATTACTGGCTAATTACTCATTTTTTATAGCTGAAGAACTTCTGACTCCCGGCTTAGGCAGAGGCATATCAGTTTTCATTACTGTAACTGGGACCCTACAGGGCTGCCTCCCCCCCACCCCCGCCCCCCCCATTCCCTGCTAGATTACATAATAACTACCGCCAGGGACTTAGCAGCTCTACCAGGCCAGGACTCTGCCTGTGCGACAGCAGGCTGCTGGGTCAGCTGACAGTCTGCAGGATTTCTGTCCGAGCTCAGAGTCCCGAGGAAACCCAGGCAACAGGTGAGATGTGAGCTGGCGTATTTCAGAGCGCAGCCATTCCGGGCCTTCTCATCTCACCCGTCAGAAAGGGGCTCTGTGTCGCCGTGAGTCTCACATTCTGGCCAACCGGTCTCATTTTTTCTTCCACACACCTGAAATGTCCCCCCTCCCATGTCGTCCATTAATGTGCGGCCTTGAGCAGACACACGAGGCAGCATAAACCATGTAACAATACAAACAGAAATAACCAAAGTGTGATCTCCTATCATTCAATGGAAAAGAACATCCATCCATGGCTTTATTTTAAATCAAATTCCCTCTGACAATTTAAAGGTAAACATAGGAAATTTAGGAAGAGGTAGCTTATAGCTTATAGCTTGTGCTTACAACACATATCTGAACTGTGCATAACTTACCATCACAACTCTATTTGTGCTTGTCCTAGATATATCCAATAACTGACATTGGTTTAATTAAGACCCTATAGCTAATAGATTTGATACAAAGGACTCAGATCAACAAGGCCAGATCCTGTGTTAGCTGTATCTGTCCTATTGACCATGTCCTTGCTATAGGTAAGGCCTTTTGATTCATCTTCTGTTCTCTGTACAAGCTGGACTGAAGGCTTAAAAGGGTGCTGAAGTCAAACTGACAGCAAAGATGGAGAAGAGGCAACTGCTTGCCCTTAACATTAGCTGCTGACATTTTCTGATCTCCAGACACAATGACAAGAGCAGTTCGCTTGACCAACCTCAAGTCAAGGTGCTACCCAAAAATGGCAGATATGAAACAAATATGTCCAGTTGTTCCTCTGGAAAAAAACAGGTAAGTAAAATATGGCTGCAATTTCAGGACATGGTGACGATTATGGGGCGGGCTGTAGCCCTAGTATCACGGCTACTGGTCAGAGATAGCAAATAAACCTAGAGGCAGTTATTCCAGGGGTCCAACGCACCACAATCTGAGCCTATGCAAATAAATACATATAATTCTATCAGGGACGTGGGAAAAAAACGCTACATGCTATAATGTTCTTCATTGCAAATCATCAGCTTCCATTCATAGCAGCGTGCGATATAGCAAGAGCTGTCCGGAGTGCTCTTTTAACCACCGATGATAAAAAAGACAGGTGTCTGGTAAGGCCATAATTTGAACATTGATTGATATGACTCTCAGAAACAGGGCTGTTCCTCATCTTAAATATTACCGGACAGGGGAAAAGAAGAGATTAACAGCCAACGAGGGGTTAGAGCACCAACGCTAAATCTCATCTATGAGGTGGGTTACTCGGATGAGAAAACAATCGCTGCAGGACTGAAATAACCACAGGGCATGAAATTCATAATAGCTGGCAGCTAAATTGCAGCTGCTTATTTCATCTCAGCCCCTGAAAATGGACATTTACTGGTCAGCCCCTTCGCAACCAAGGTTTCCAAGCATTTTATCACACCGTACTGCGGACGCTCACAGTGGAGAGGTTAACCGCGGTCCGCTTACGTTAAAGGGACTTGAGAAGCGGGACCCATAACGACACGCAAGGAGGTTATCGGTTTCGCCATCACGTGTTCATAATTAATGAAGCTAATAATGAGACCGTGGTATTTGAGCCGCTCTTCTTAACGCGGGAAACATTATTCGCCAGAGGGGAGGCGGGAGCGGTGGAGATAAGAGGAAGTAGTCCTACAGTCTCTCCTGCTCCTTCGTTCCTGTGAGGATGGAAATGGTATCTCCCAGCCCCTGGGCTGAGTGGCTACAGCAGGGTCTCCCCTCCCCAGCACAATATATTCTGTGTTTTTGCCCCGGATGTACACCATGTAAGGTGAGAGACATGGGTAAATGAGAGTCATGGGTGAGCTACAGCAGTGATGTTTGTTTTCAGTGGAGAAAACAAACATTTTGGCAGCTGACAGGGGTCGCAAACCCCTACTTTTCTTGCCTTTTCAAATTAGCATTTATTTCTCAGCATTTAAATGTGCTATGTTTACACTCTTCCTTACTATTGGGCGTCCGGGTTAGACATTCTGCAGGACGCCAGATGTAATGAGTGTGCTGGAACATTCACATGGATGAAACCTATCAATTACTATCTACAGTATATGGCTGCCAAGTAGCATGCCCATCTGGTATCATGCATTAATGATACAATTCTATGCCTTCATACTCTGTCTTACCATGGTACACAAAATGCTTGCTAGGTGTCACATATTATCATGCCTCAAAGAGCCATACCCAAGTCATGGTATATGCCTCAAAGGCTCCATTACAGGAACTGCCATGTGCTCCATTAATCTGATGCGTTTGCAGTAAGTTAAAATTGTAGGCCTCACTCTGCCTAACAGTTTTATGCAGGTATAACCATTTTATGTGGCCTAACCATCTTGGCAAGTAACACTGCATGACACTGTATCATCAGGTAGGGCACACCGGACATGGAGCCCATTTCTGTAACACTGTTTAAACACAATGGTATGTGAAAATGATCTATAAACTGGGAGAGGCAGCGATGGAGCCAGTGGTTTCAGGCACAGTTTTGACTTCACTCTTTGAGTGTGGTGACTCTGGGGGGAGCAGGGAACTGATAAGAGTGTGTCTCGGTTCCAGCTGTCACCCCACAGCCCTTTACGCCCTCCAAACCCCCTGCCCCCTTCACCATGAAAATACAAACTGCTCAGCACTGCCCACTGATTGTTAGAATGATTGTACCAGCCCTACTGTCTACAGCAGTCACTGTGACATTTTTTGACCTTGTGATTCAACAATAAAAAGCTCACTGCCCTCTCGTGACCCATCACAGATAGATTGGGACAGCATCCTAAATGGTATACTATTAAAAACGGTAAATATCCATACACAAACACACATACACACAAATACACACACATATACATAAACACACACACACACGCACTCAAACACTCACACAAGCACACACACAAACACACACGCATAAACAAACACACTGCTAAATGCTTAAAATGTACACACACACACCATTTGTTTTCCCTCAAATGGTTAACTACTGATAAATTAAACCTGCTACAGTGTTTATGGCAATAGATGCACTCTGATTTCTGATTCTCCCTTTATTTATTCTGATTGCAACTGGTACAAACTCGTTTAGTACCCAATCGCTTAGTACCCATTTTCAAGTACATCATCAAGTGTAAGACAAGTCAGTGTCCCACATATGATTACGTCCCGCAGTCCTTCACCGACACTATGCACAGCGACCCACCTCTCCTCATTTCCCCTCTCTTAAAACTTGATGGCTGACCCTCCGTTCTCCCGTTTCACCCAGAGTGACATCTGAACCCCCAGGTTTACGCAGCGTGCCACCAGACATGACATGATTTGTGTCGGATTTATTTTGTGAAAAGCCGTCGCTTATTCTGTATTCCAATGTTTGCGTGTCTCCGGAAGGAAGCCGGAGCGTCTTCTCGTTATGTGCCGTATCGAAGCATGACAAGAATTTGAGGCTTGAATAACAGTGGCGGTGCGAGGAGGAGATTTACATGCAGAAGGGGGACAGTAAACATATTTTATCACTTACCCCGGCAGGGTGGTAATAAATCTGCGCCTTCGCTGCGTCTTCTCTAATCTCGCGGCAGTAAATGGAATTAATTACCACTGCCCCCTCTTTAGCGCATGACATGGAGAAAAAAAAACTGCGTAAAAGCCAAACAAGGTTACCTCAGCGCATTTATTTTGGAAGAAACACTTGATTGCAACAGGGACACAAGTTTTTGCCTTGTGATCTATAGCCAGTGTAATCCAACAGCCTTCTCCCTCTTCCTCACAGGGTTAGTCTATGATATCAAAAAGGTTTCCGTGCTAGTGGATGGGATGATCCTTTCAGCAAGTTTATCCTGTGTAAAGACAAAGGCAGATATTCCGCCAATTTGTCTTTCACTCTCAATTAATGCACGTGTTTGTTTACTGTTTCACAAACACAGCTTGCCGAGCTCAGTGATCACCAAAATGAATGTAGAATTGTATTTGGAAAAAAGCAACACATTAATATGTAAGTCAAAGTAAGGCCAAATGCAGGCCACAGTTAAAAATGGGGTGTCTATGTTCTTATTTAACTTTCTTTAGTGGGTTCAGTGCTATCACACAGTTCTCTCTCTAAATACGTAGCTTGCAGCACCGATTTTGACTTTGCATCAGCAACCAAGACACAGCTTCTGTTTATGTCATAATTTAAAGCTAAAGTTTTTTTCAAATTTATATCATCTATGACTGTTAGTGAAGGCCCCTGTTACCTATAATAAAAATGTAACATACATTGAAACACACATAGATGTGCAAATGCTGTGCACACACACACACACACACACACACACACATGTGTGCACACACACACAAATGCACACTCATGTACACATAGGATCACACTCATGCAGACACACTGGCATAAGCACACACACACAAATTCTCTCTTTCTTTCTTTTTCTCTCTCACTCAGCGCTCACTCAGTCCATCTCCCGGAGTAAATGTCAGCCTTATCTTAATGCTCCAAAGCCAAATTTTATTTCTCGCTTTACTTTGCTCCCTGTACTGAAAAAGTCCAGGAATTTCACGCTATATCCACCAGGATGAAAGAGAGCTACTCCACTTGCTGATTACATAAATGATCATTTCACAATATTCATATCTTTTTAGAAGTAGACATACCATGACAATGTTTACTCATGTTCAAAACTGGATTGGGAAAAATGTTCAAATTTCATATTTTAGAAGTCGCTTTTAGATAAATAAAAAAGCTTGTTATTTCCTTTGCTTCTAAAATTGCACACAACGCAAACTCAAATATCCCCACGCTCATAGTGAAACTTGAGGATTCTGGTTTGCTTTATGGACCTGAAATGTCATCTGAAATGTCAAGAGTTGTCTTTATTAGACTTCATTTTAATCCTTTTGTAAATTTCAAAGTGTGCTGGAGTTTTATTTTCACAGTTTCAATAGATATAGAAAAAAATCTAGTTTAGCTCCTCCTATCCTGTTTTCAGGATAACAGTAAACATATTGTATTTCTGCTCAGTGTTCAAATGTTACAAAGCAAACTCCTTTCCAAACAGACACACACACACACACACACACACACACACACAGTAAACATAATTATCGTTGCTTCAAACTGAAGGAGTTTATTATTTTAGTACTGTACTGTACCTCTTTTAATAAATGTTTTATTATTTTGTATCTCTTGCCTTGTGTTTTCCATGACAGCCTGCTGTGTTTCCCATAGAAGTTGCTCTCTTTGTGTCATGTGACCACCAGCGTTGTCACCGCGTTCTGTGTGGAAACGTAGTAGACTCTGGGAGCTCTTAAAAATGGAGCAGGTGGACAGGTGTTCGTAACCGACTCAACCGTCGGGCCTGGGAGACCGGGAGTGCCTGTGAAGACACGTTACCTGTGACAGTTCACCTTTCCTAGAAAACCCCCTGCAGGTGTTTCTGTGTGTGTGTGTGGGGGGTCTTGTCTGACACATCTGGTTCTGACCTCGCAGTGCGGTGGCTGAGGTGAGCTGTTTGTGAGGGAGGAAGTAACCTCGACACAGTGCCGGCCATAAAACCGTACACCTCCCAGCTTGCAGGGCTCCAGCTCTGCTCCAAGCACCCTGTCAAAGTGCACTCCTGTCACGGACTCACTGATTAGCCAAGCTGAGCAAAATATTGAAGACTTTCTTTTCACAATACAACTCTAATATGGGGGTCGGACATTGAAGTCAGCATGCTTGCATTGCTTTTCTGCTTGAAACGCAGTCAGAAGTTATTTATTGATTGATAGACAGGGTCTATTCAATCTTTATTTATTTCAATTTAACTTGTAGTGACAGAATGCCTGATTGGCAGAATGCATGTTTCATTCTGGTCTCCTAGATCATGTGTCTATTCAGAGACAGTTCACACAGGTCCTGAGTAGCTCATTGGGTAAAGGTACTCACCGTCAACTCAAGATTGGGCCCTATGAAATCTACATGGAAGGGTTTGAGTCTGGACTGTGACTGGAGTCTGGACATCCACAGCAGTGGGACACAGTTGGCTTCCTCTCACCAGGGGTAGCATGGGAGCCGGGTTCCCCCAGGATTACCCAGGGTTCCATGGGCTACCGCCGCATTAGCTCCTCCCAATGAAGTGAGAGATTTGCCTCTCCTCGAATCGGTGCGAGCTCTCTCCTGTAGCACTCTGTGACCTGTAGTATGGAAATGAGTCACTGGCTCAGGGGTGAGTGGAGAAGAGGAGGGCACACACTTCAGCTGCACTGCTCCTTGCACAGGTGCCTAAGCAATGGTACAATTAGCGCAATTAGCGATTCCAAATTTGGGAAGAAAGGGGAAAAACTCCACTGCGCTTTCTTTACATTATATCTTTTTAATAAGGAATGACACATATATAATTATGCAGTAGTATATTATGCAGCTATACAATAACATTCAATGCCTTTCAAACATTGTTTGGATCAAAGAGGAACTTTTCCCTGTCCCTGGCTCTCTGTTTATTCTGCAGTCTGCTCTCTGCTGCTGCTGCTGCTGCTGCTGCTGCTGCTGCTAAGCAACAACTTCCCACAAAGCCTGAACTGGACTCACGGAGCAGCACTTTGCAGTCGTGGGCAGAGGGACAGTCATCCGTGCTTCACACAGGAAGTGAGGGACATACAGGCCGTGACTGAATGAGGGACCCTCTCACAGATTGTGGCAGGCTAAGGGCACAGTGCAGTTCAGCCAAAGGGAATGATTTGCACATCTGGCTGTGATGGGCGGAGGCGGTGGTGGTAGTTCTGGGGGGGGAAGGGGTGGAGCGGGAGTGCAATTGGCAGATCTTCCGGACAGCTGTAGGGAGTGCATGCTCTGAGACGTGTTCCCTAGGGGGTTTCCCCCCCTCACAGGCATGGTGCATGTATCCGTCAGCCCCATCCTTCCCTAATCGATAGTTAAAAAGGGTCATAAATCACAAACAAGAGACTCTCAAGCAGAGGGCCCTTGGTAAAAATTCTGCTTCAGTAGAAATAAATGCCCCCCGGCACACACACACCATCTGAAACACTGGCCCCCTCTAGTTTGGGAAGATAGAGGGTGGGTGCGTGGAGTAAGCAGGTAGATGGGTGTGACAGGAGTGAGCTCTCCCCTGAGCCTCATTACTGGCCTCACTGCTATACTCCAGCTGCAGGAGAGATGCCGTGCCCTCTCTACTCATCCTGAAGTGTGCGCTCCTTACTGCACATAGTCTAAACACACACACACACACACACACTGGCACAAACTCTGCATTTACATGCACACACACACACACACACACACACAAACACACGCAGGCACAAACTCTCCAATTACATGCATAAAAACACACACAGGCACAAACTATCCGTTTTCATGCACACACACACATACAAACACACACAGGCACAAACTCTCCATTTACATGCACACACACACACAAACACACACAGTCACAAACTCTCCATTTACACACACACACACACACACAAACACTCACAGGCACAAACTCTCAGTTTACACGCACACATACATACATACAAACACACACAGGCACAAACTCTCCATTTACACACACACACACACACACAAACACTCACAGGCACAAACTCTCAGTTTACACGCACACATACATACATACAAACACACACAGGCACAAACTCTCCATTTACATGCACACATAAAAGCATGCGCAGGTACAAACACTCCATTCTCATATACATACTGTATTCACATGGGTACACACACACCATGCACACACATAAACTGCACACACAGACATAAAGAGATGTACAATGGCACACTACATTCACATGTATAAACATTTACACACTTATTGCATACACATACACACACGCACTAATACTGTTTCATGTTAGCATGGGTCCAACGTGCTGACAGAGGAAGCCTAATCCATGTCTTCATTTACATGCTACCTGAAGTTACCCAGCAGCTTCCAGATGCGGCACCACACTGATGCACCTCAAGCACATCCTTTCAAAACAATAACACGGGAAAGGCAAAAAAAGACCCAAAAAAATAGAGGGATGACTACCGCTCAAAAAAAAGCTAAACCTAAAAAAACATAAAGCACTTTGCAAACTCTGCAATTGCCTGGGCGCTTCAGGATACTCGAGAACAGACGAGCTCAGCGCCCCCCCTTGGGAACGGCCAAAGTGACAGGTACTGTCAGGTCGGACGGTGACACACCTGCGAGCAGGCACAGCCTCCCGCTTTTCAGAGACCACACAGGTAACTGGCAACTCGCCTGACACACGCCACCACCCCTGGCACTGGGACACAGTCAAAACTATCCTCTCAAGGATAGCCTTCTGCCATCACTTACCCCCAGTCTGAAGATCAGCACAGTCTAACAGCCTTATTTGAGCTCATGGCAGTATAACAGGCCACGCTGTTTTCACTGCTGATGGTACCCAGACTCACTGGTAACAAGATGCCAACGAGGAGCACAAGTGTACCGGATCTTGTGCTTTCTGTCACGCCTGACACATGAAGTCATGTAGGGTGGCGATGAGGTCATCAAGAACATGATCCGCACGACAGAAACTACAGACACCTCTGGGCTTTTTTTTCCCACAGCAAGGACAAAGGGCACCCACTAGGGACGGCAGGGAGGTATTCATTCAGCAAACAGCTCCAACAATGGACAACCTTTTTTGACCGGTGTGAATGGCAAACGTACCTTTTTTTGTCATTGTTGTTATTATTATTTGCGATGGAGCACTAGAAAATCAGGAGGAGACCTGAGGAGACCACCTGCCCATTCATAAAAGTGGATCTGGGAACCAGTGCCGATTTCTCAGAGTGCGGACATGGTAGCCGAGGCCGTGGTGAGGCACTGCTGTCATGGACTGGAGCATGCAGGAGCGAACGAAGCACAGGCAACCACGCAGAGCTCCACTCACTTACTCACACAGCACAAGGACACTTTCTCACTCTCTCTCTCTGTCTCCCTCTATCAATTTCAATTTCACTTTCTTTTATTAGCATGACAAACATACAATTGTTTCCCCAAGGCACCTACAAGGAAACAGAAAAAGAAACATTTTGTAACTGTCTCTCTCCTTCATCCTCTTCCTCTCTGTCTCTCTCTCTCTCTCTCTCTTTCTCTCTCTCTCTCCTGGTCTCACACACGAACACACCGCTCATCATACAAGGATTTAACGGCCAATTCTACAGGACCTGTCACATGGGCAAGGCAAACAGGGATCAGAGGTCGAAGGGTAATCAGTGATGCCTCACGCCACTGACAGGCTTGTCTCTACTCCCATTATACGCACTATAAAACCAGACGAAGGAAATTCTTACTTGCATGGGCAGTGGCGTTACCCCTCTCCAGCACTTATGGTCCTTTATTCCTCTTCATTCTCCTGTGAAATACCGGGGTGCCACTTTCTGTGTACGCCACTTTTTGTTCCAGACAATTCTCCCGGTGCAATTGGCCTAATTAGAATGATTCATTTACATGAGACCATTTCTGAAAATGGTTCTGCAATTACATTATTTTTTTACATTTTCAAGCATAAGGCTCAATGAAAAATTGTCAGCTTTCATTTTTCTCTTTGCAAAATGAAATGGTTAAAAATGTCAAATGCAATAAATAAATGGGCTAATTAAGTCAGGTTGGAGCCAAAAGCAGCATGTAGGAGGCCTTTTGGGGCCCCTATTGTAGAGGAGTGGATTTTACCTCTTTGTTGCACAGTACCAATATATAGTTATTCATTGTAGGGAGGTTATGAGGCAGGTGAACAGCCCATATATGGCAACACCATGTAGAATCACAGATGGAATCACTGGAAACCAAATGTAATTTGTTTTTGCTCTTCAATTTTTTTACACCTCATTTCTCTTTTCTCCCCTAATTTGGAATGAACAAATAGTAACTGTAGCCCTGTCGCATTACTGCAAAGTCCTCTGTCAATTCAGGAAGGCGCACACGAATGCCATGCATGTTCTCAGGTGCATGCAGCCGGCCACCGCTTCTTTTCGGTCTTCACGCTGAGCTGTGCAGCTGCTGCACCTGAGGACTGCCACTGCCAGCGCAATGCCACTGACAGTTAAACGGGAAGCGTCGTTTCGTTGTTTTAACAAATGATATAAGGGGAGAACTACACACTGATTGACATTTTTCTACTCCAAGCAGAAAGCACAAATTAATTTGCTGTACCTCAAGCAGTCGGTGTAGACTGAGCTATTTTGCACCAGTACTCAAAGAACAAAATCCCTCAAAAATTTTACATTTCAGATGACCTAATGTATACTTCTTCAATCTAAATGGGCAAAAGGGAAATAAATCATATATTTTTTTTACTGAACTGGAAAAGCCACTTTGATAGCCACTACAATTTAGCTGTGGCGTATCTCAAGGGAGGTGGGTGGAGGGGGTGGGGGGGTGGGGGAGTGGCACAGCTGGAGCAGAGAGGAGCGGGCAGGCAGGCAGAGCAGACAGGTGGGCTCAGGTATGCATCCTGGGACTGTCAGCGCGGGCGGATGGGATCAGGGCGTCTGACACCGAGGCCTGCCTGTGCGCATCCCGCCCCGTCAATCCCCGGCACACCTGGAGCCTCCGTTCTTTGAAGCCGCTCAGCGGCGCTTTCGTGTGCGCGCTCAGGTGTGCATGCGGGCGTGTGGACCCTCAGCCGGTCAGCACACAAGGGAGAGCGCTGGGGAAACACACCTTGCACACGCACAATGGAGACGGAGATGCCGCTGAGGGAATTTCGTAAGGCAAAATGCTGCCTTCACTTTTGTTGGTTTGGTCTGAGTCAGAGGGTGATTCAATAGCGAGAAACAAGTCAGAATCAGCCAAGTCAAAGTGAATAACCTACTTCTGCAAGGGAGTTTCCTCTGCATCCTCTTTTCAGACACATGTACGAATACATGTGAATACGTGAAACAAGCGCACGGTTCCCATGGTTACCCATTAACACAGCATTGAAAAGACCACATACACTCGCACTGAGCAAGTACCTCATACCCTCATACTCCAGCAGGTGTCCCATGATGGTACAGCCCATTTGGATTGTACCAAGTCCAAGGGACTAGCTCTCAAGCTTGAATAAGTAAATCATATAGTACAGAGTAAGGCGATCAATGAAGGCCACAGCACACATCCACCCCAGGTACCGGACAACAGAATATGTAAACTAGACACATGTGCCAAACAATCAACATTAATAGAACGCAGTGGCCTTCATACCAACCGATCTATATTCCAAGCAAGACCATTTCAGAAAGAAGTAATGAAGTGTAACTTACAAATCAAGAGGGATCTAGGGCTACCAACAGTGGTATGATTATTTTTTCTAATTCTTTTTCTCAGTTTTTAAGATACCAGTGAGAGGAAGTGAATGTTTTTTATGGGGATTTTTTTAATCAATAATCTTGGTAGAGGTTTAAAGTTCAATCTCCCTCCTTTTTACCAGGTTCCCCCATGTGGGTGGGGTAAATCCCCACTCGCAGACTTCAAATGGAACTCTGAGCACATGCTGCATTCATCTGGAACTTACAGCTCAACCACAGAGTTCAAACAGTGCACCCACGCCCAGACTACACTGCTTCCTGCTCAGTACAGCGCTAGCTCGCAGACACACACACACACACACACACACACACACACACACACACACACACACACACACACACACACATACGCACATAGTCAAACACACACATGCTCAAATACACATACACACACACACACACACACATACAAACACACACATCTGCACACATTCAAAGACATCGTCAAATATACCCACACACAGAAACACATGCACACCCTCAAACACAAACTCACTTACAGACATACACACACATGCATTCATATATACGTACACACATGTACACATACTCAAAAATGCAAATACATGGATAACACACACACATTGAAACATACATCTGTTCACACACACGCACGCACACACATGCACATGCGCAGACACAAACACTCACTCGGACATAGCTAGGCTATGGTAAACACCCACATGCATACTCACATGCACTTGCAGAGCAGGAACAACAACAAGCCCGCACACACAGCTAGATTAGCCATGGGGGAGGCACACACACACACATTTATATACAGACCAGCTACAAACCTGTATGCACCTACGCAGTAAGATTATGCACAGAGCTACAAACTCTCATGTGCACATGCAGCTAGATTAGCACACACACACACACACACACACACAAACACACACATAGCAGTAGACTGGATTCACCAGCACAGTCAGGGTTCATAGCTCAGAGAAACAGCCAGAGTTCAGTCACTAGTGGCAGTTTATTTATAGATCTGTTTGTTTTCTTTTTCCATTCATTATTTGTTCTTTTTTGCTACACAATTAGCACACATTTTCCATTTTTTTAAGCTCATGCTTACTTGAACATTTAAAAAAATTCACAGCCAAAATTTTAAATTATTTTAAAATTAAATAAATGGTTCTTGAAGTCCACAATACGCGCTTCTCCATGGTTAATTTCCATTAAGGGCTTGGCAGTCAACTTGCTGTGTCCCGCCAGCCCCCTGGTCTAAAAACCTGTTCTATATACACTATATGTTTGATTTTGACTAGTTTTAGGACACATTTAATGTTCAGGAATTGGACTCCACAGGAAAGTCTGCACATGTGGAATCCCCAACCAGGACTCCAGACTGCTTTACAGTCAAAACAAGGTCTGGCCCTTGACAAGCGCTCACAGCTGCAGGCATGTGGGGAAGATACTGTACCTCATGAGTGTGTGTGTGTGTGTGTGTGTTTGTGCTCATGTGTGTGCGCGCGCGTGCACGCGTGAGTGAGTGAGTGTGGCTGCTGGTGTGTGTGTGTGCAAAACTTGTAGTCAAAACAGATCCACTTTGGAAGCCATGACAGATTTAAGCAACTGTGTTGGTGGGTGGGTGTGTGTGTGTATGAGACAGAGAGAGAGAGAGAGAGAGAGAAAAGAGAGAGAGAGCAAGGGAGAGAAGGAGTGTTTATTTCCACAATATGTTTTATTGTGCGGAGGTACACATTTCATTGTAAGCTACAATTAAAAACACAGGACACAAGCAGTTATTTCACAGGATTGGTGGCCCATTGCCTGGCTTGGCGGAGAGCATCAATGTGGGGAAACCCTGAGAGCGCTGGTCCTCAGTCTCACCAGCCTTCCAACCCCCTCGTCCCTGACAAGCAGGTTGAGAAGGAGGCCACCCCCACCACTGATGATGAAGATCCGACCTGAATCACTCACATGCTCTTTCATCACGTCACACACGCTCGTACACACACGCACGCACGAACACGTACAGAGACGCTGCGCTGTGCGCACTAAGAGGAGCCAGGGTGTGAAGACACGCTACTGCTGACATGCATGCACACACACACACACACACACACACACACACACTCACACACACACAAAAACTATGTGCGTACACACGCACACGCACACACACATACACACATGCGCATGCACAAACACACTCGCATGATCTCCTCTCTCATCACATTTCTTTACTCTACCTGCAATACCTCACTGACACTGAAACTACAACTATATATATATATATATAGTGTATATATATTGTGTATATACAGGTAACTGCTAAAATAAAGGAAACACTTGATTAAATTAGCAAGTGATTGTTTCCCATGATGAAGTGTGCTGGCAGCTCTGTAATGGTGAGGGGTGCATTTTTCTAGCATGGTTTAGTTCCACTCAGGGAAATTTAAACACCAATAAATACAAAGCCATTCTGAGTGACCACCAAACCATATGCTATGGCCGTCTCAGTCACCAGATCTCAACCCAATTAAACACTTATGCGAATTTCAGGAGCGGAGCCTGAGACAGCCTTTTCCACCACCATCAACAAAACACCAAATGATGGAATTTCTCATGGAAGAATGGTTTTTCATCCCTCCAGTAGAGTTCCAGACACATGCAGAATCTATGCCAAGGCACACGGAAGCTTTTCTAGCAGCTTGTGATGGCCCAACGGCCTATTGAGACACTTTATTGTAGCATTTTGTTTATTTTGTGTGTGTGTGTGTATGTGTGTGTGTGTGTGTGTGTGTGTGTGTGTGTGTATAACCTATGCATATTGTTGATGTAGTTTATTTTGCTTATAGTGATAGAGGGATAGCTATATTAGTCATGCTGCTCCGTTTACTCTTAAAACAATACCGTTGGTCTTTTTTTTTGTGTAGGAAATTATTGTTTGCAAATGCTTTAGAACTCACAGCTTTCGTTTGATCTACAAAGTGGATGCAATTATCCCTGAGGGTCATTGAAGAGGGGGGGTTAGAAGTTACAGCCAGCTCGCAGTACCCCACAGGCTAAAGTAGATGAATCGGAAGGATTAAAGATATGATCTATTGGGCGGTTTGTTGTTTCTGTTGTCAACATGCCTGCACAATTGAACCCCTTCAGAATTAATACTCAAGCTCATATACTGAGTTATGGATATCTCCAAAAATATACATTAATAATGTAGGTAGCTGATAAGATTAATCTTGGGAAGAGGTTCCCGACGCTCGCCTGTGATCAATAGCAAACAAAGAGACAAGAAACACAACAAAACAAACGTGTGATGGGTGGGTTGGACACGGTGTGATTTGTAACCCTTTTAGTTCCCTGTTGGGTAACACTGTCACGGAGCACACTATGAATAGAGGAACCCAATACCCAGGCAGCCTGCTTATTATGGCTGGGGCGTAAGTCCTGGCCGCCCTGTACTTTACTCCTCAGCCCGATCAGGTTTCTGGACCAGACGTGTTTGCCAACAGCAGTCCAGCGCGGTGTTGGAAAAAATGAAGAGACAGAGGAGGACAGTACTAACTGCAAAGCATAGTGCATTCACTCTATCATGTTTTTGTGTTTTTATTCTCTTTTTTTTTGCTCAATGTCATACATCACTGAAGAGAATATGCAATTTGTGTTCTTTCCTGTGTTGGTTTGAGAGTTCCCGTCACCATTTAGGTTTCTCAGCCCAGGAGCTAATGGAACCCTTTAGTGTGAAGTTAAAAAGGGTTGGCCATCTTGCTTTTTACAAGATTGTCTTTGTTTTACACTTCTTGTTCGAATATAGAAAAAATGGTTAGGGAGGAGGCTGCCTGTTTGCTTTATTGTGTGTGCACCTTGTGGGAACTTTTGGTCAGCGAGCGAGGGCAACAAAACAAGAAGAAATAAACTTAAGACAACATTATATCTTGAGGTCAGTGAACGTGGCAGCAAGTTTGTGTTGCCTCACAATCTTGCTTACTTGGACATGGAACTCGGACAACATTGGCAATCTGTGTTTAACCCTGACAAGATGTGCTTATATTTGAATAATTCAGACTATTTTCCCATACCGTAGCAAAGACCTGAATATTTTGACTCATCTACACAATGTCTTTTCAGGCTTGTCTGTGTCGTCTGGACGAGGCGTTGGGGGAATGTGTGGCATTAGGCTCAGAGTCTAGGCTGGTGGCGAGAGACACAGAACATAGCACATAGACTCACACTGACCTCTCCAGCATTAGCCCGTCTCAGGTACAATGGCACCAGGGCACAAATGCTCCAACGTAGTGACCAAGGCAAGCATTGGTAATACTTTACAAAAGCCAGGAAGGAAGGAAGGAATGGATGTTTGTATGATTTTTTATGTTCAACAGTCAAGAATAAATGAACCAGTCAGTGAACTGACTCGATAGAAGTGTTCAGGTAAATTCTGTTGAATATTGTGAACACATGCCTGAGCAGACATGTGTACGTTCACAAGAGCTGCCCCTCCCCCATCATTTTTAACTCCTAACATTCCACTCTGGAACAAAAAAATACAAAAAAAAATTGGCTGAGGGACATAGTAGAAAATGTGGGGCTCCCCTACGCCCGCCTCGTGAGCAAGACCATGTGTGTTCGATTAACGCTCGCTGAAGTATTTGTTTATAGTCTCTACCTCTCTCTCCCTCCCTCTCCCTCTCTCCACCACTCTCTCTCTCTCTCTCTCTCCCTCTACCTCTCTCCCTCTTCCCCTCCTTTTCTGACTTAGGCATCTACACTATTTCAGAAGCCGGAACACCCCTCTGTAATTCAGAATTCTGAGAGTCTTCTCTTTGTTCTACAATCTCATTTAACACAGATTTGAGGTGGAGAAAATTAAACAACCAGAGTGGAAAGAAAATAGGTGGAACAGACCAAGAAAGAATGGGATTCCCCCCAACTCCTCAAACTGTTTAAGAGCCTGCAGCAGGGGCCGGAGGACAGGGCGAAGACTTGTGTCTGTCGCATCTCTCTGACAAACCTTTTAACCGCTTGAGTAAATGTACCTTCCAACGTCAACAGCAGGGCTTTAAAAAAAACAGCTCATTCCAGCAACGTGAAAGGCCTGCACCTTCCAAGATATAGCACAAGTATGTTTCTAACTTTGAATTTGTTTGTTTTGTTTTGTTTTGTTTTTTGCTTTGCTTGAAGCCTTACGCATATTCATATTTACATTTATGCACTATGCCAAGGAGAGACAAACAAGCGACTTTTCTTTAGCGTACTGAAACACTATATGCTAATCCAGGAGAGGCTTGTGTTTTCTTTATTTTTCCCCCTGTAACTTGTTACATCCCAGGCCATATAGCTAAGTCAAATAATAAGAAAATAAGACAGCGACGGCACAAAAAAAGATCAGTTGAAGGGATCTTCAGCCGGCGCTGAAGCAGTCAGAAGAAAAGGACGAAGAAGAGCTTATTGAGAAAGTTGGAGCTCCTTCAGAATCTCTCTCCCGATCCATGGAGCCCTCTACGTAACCACACACAGCAGTATCGCAGGCCTGGCGCTATGGCTTCAAGCAACAATCATGCTCACTGGACACAAGAGTAAGAGAGGCGATTATGCTCCAAACAGTGAGCAGCAGCAGTCATATCAAGCGTTCTAAAATTCTATTTATCTCACTTACAAGCGCTATCAGTCAAGCAATTATGTTGGCATTAGCTGATTGCTCGATCCTTTCACCATACTTTTTAAAAATGATAAAGCATTTGTTTCACGCCAATGGGCCTCATTCAAAAAACAACCTTTGCCAGCCAACATCAATTTATTTCTTAACCGGGTTTCAGTTTAAAATAAGCCATATAAGGTAAGTCATTGACCTATGATAAGGGTTGAGTTTTTAATGAACTAAAGTATTATGTAAATCGGTTACTACAAAACGATCAGTAAGCTAAATGTGATGGAGTCTCACCTACACTTATTTACACAGGGGGCATGTTTCACATTGATAATTAGGTGTTATGAGTTATTACAGTATGTCTTAATTGCTTGAAAGCATTTTTTGAAACAATATTGTCAATTTTAAGAATAGTTGACGCAAGGGACAAAACATATAAATAAACAAATACAAATATACATGCAAATAAAATAAACAAAAGCATTTATTGGCTTCGAAAAGGTCAATACAAACATAAAAATCTCTTAGATCAAGTTGACAAAATTACAAGTTATTCTTCCTTCAAGTCATTGAATCAAATCAAAAGCTTGCATTTGCAGCAGTTGAATAGTAATGATATAAATGTCAAGTAAAACTAACGCAAAGGTCTATTGGACTCCTCTGCCAATTATGTCTGGCTGCAAATTTTCACCCTCATCACAAAAACTGTTTTCCTGGGCCAGACGGTGTGGGAAAAGAACACCTTGTACACAGGATCCATCCCTGGCAGGCCTCAGCACTGATGTCATCACAGGCCCCATCCATGGTTTAAAGGAGGGAAGCTTATATGCAGGGGAGACAGTCATACGCCTTTCCAGCTCCAGGCAGAGAAAGATTCTTCAGTGGCCTTCAGGGAGGGTGGATATGGTGGTAGGAACACCACTGACATCCTAGGCTTTGCCTGGAGCCATTTCTGTAACCATGTGCTCCAATGGACACTAATGGACAATTACGTAACTGCTCTGAGGTCGTTCCTCCACCGTATCCCCTTCTTCAGTGAGCTTCTGCGAAAGTCCATTGAGGAAACGTGGGAGAGGTTCGGTAATTGTGTGGGCCTACGGGTTCATGGCGATGCGTGATCCCAGTTCACCCTATTGCTGCACACCGTGATGCTTCCATCACATTGTCCTGGGAGCTCAAATGTGGTATGTTGCCCAATTGTGCTTCTACCACGTCTTTGTTGTTTTGATGTTTGTGGCAACATCACAGGAGCCCATCTCCACAACCCTCTGCAGAGGGAAAGAATGTGTTACAGTTCTGTACGCCATGCAAAATAACAGTGTCCCATGTAAGGATGCTTGCTTGTGGTTTGCATTTTGATTACATATTCTTACACCACACTGTGAAGCAACTATTACCTGAACATACTGACACTGTATCTCCTTTACCCAGTCAGTGTTCCCCTCATACTGGAACCCCATAGACTTGCTTTCTTCTGAATATCGTTGCTTTTCAGGGCTTCATTGCCAAAATGACTCTGAATATTGCCAAATGTTTCATTGTCTTGAAGGATCCACTCTTGGATCTCCCTCAGGCAGATCACAGTGTTCCGGAGCACAATGTGCACAATTGCTGTTTCCTGTACTGCTGCGAGCAACACATCCTCTGCTACCTCTGTATGATCTTCTCGCAATTCTAAAAGAGATGTTCCACGAACAACAATGTCCAGTACGGAGATTGCAAGAAAATCTATACAAAAATATACAGTAGTGCAAAGAGTGCATGTGCAGTGAGTGTGCTGTGGGTTACTGACCAGTTCTTTCTTTGCATGATGGAGGGCACTGTTGATCTGGAAAGATTGAAAGACTGAACTCCTCTCCCAGCTTCAGCCATGGTCAGCCCGAGGTTCACGACACGATACACAATAGTGGCTCTGATGTCACTGGGGCGTAACTGGTACTCTGGCAGCCTATTGGCGATGCACCCCTCTCTCACCTCCACCTCTCATGCGTAACCCTCTTCCTCTGCCTCTCGCTCTTTCTCTCACAGGTCCCAATGTCTTTGTCTGACAGAGGCAAATGTGAATCTTTTATTCACTGATGACGTTTGTGTTCACAGTACTGCGAAACAGCGCTGAGGATTTGCTATTGGTGGACTAAGAGTAGCAAATCATTACGAGCTCTGAGTTTGAGTAGAGTTTGTGGTTTCAATCTCTTTGGCCAAAGAAAAATACATTCAAGCAATTGAGAAATACGGCACTGTATGTAATATACTAGTAAGGATCCCAGTAGACGCAGAGGTCATTGGAGAGAGACCAGACTTGCTTGACACTGTAGGCAAAATGACCAGCATAAATGGCCTGAATGGTCTGTTCTTGTCATCAAACATTTTTATGTTCTAAACACCACCTTTGCGGAAAAAAAATTGATCTAGGTAATCCTGTGTTTTCCTAATGCTAAACAGATTAAAACGGTGCAGTATGAATTCAATAAACAATATGCCTGAAAATACATCAGGAAAGGTATGGTAACACAACTTTTAGCACACAGCAGTAGCCTTGAGCAGGATGGAAAGCATTAACATATGCACACATACACACACACAAGGCTATGGCTTTGAGCTGTTACTGACACAACCCATTTGAGGTTCCTTCTGAGGAGGGAAATTGAGATCTCTTATCTGCTCTTTCTGTGAGAGTCAAAGTGAAAGAGGAAGTGAAGAATTGGCATGACTTACAGTACACCAGCAAAATGCCAAAGTGGCCCTTAATGAACATGATTCTGCATTATGGCATAAATAAATAATAAAGTTTACAAAGGGAATTCCATATTTACTATATCAGATTTCCCTGCCTGACAGCACTACGGTGGCCCTGTGCTACCAGTGTCACAGTCTGTGGATTCACTCCAGCTGGGAGCTTTGAGTATGTGTGTGTGTGTGTGTGTGTGTGTGTGTGTGTGTGTGTGTGTGTGAGAGTGTGAGAGAGAGAGAGAGAGAGAGAGAGAGAGAGAGAGAGAGATGTTTGGATGACAGTATGTTTTGTGTGTGTCTGTGTTTTTTTCAGCAAGTGCATGTGGCAGTGTGTATGCAAGTATGTTTGCGTGTGCTTATCTGTGTGTGTTTGTGTGTGTGTACGTGTGCATACACTACCGGTCAAAAGTTTTAGAACACCCCCTTTTTCCATTTTTTACTGAAATTTAAGCAGTTCAAGTCCAGTGAATAACCTGAAATGGTACAAAGGTATGCGATAAACTTCCAGAGTAAAAAAACCATTTAGGTTACCAAAAACTGAAAAAGAATGTACATTTCAGAGTTATAAAAAAAGGCCCTTTTCAGGGAACAAGTAATGGGTTAACGTGGATTAACAGTCACTCTGTGCAAGTCGCTGACTCTGGATCCAGCAAAAGAGCCCCAGACCATCACGCTTCCTCCTCCATGTTTGGCAGTTGGTGTCACACACTGAGGAACCATCCTTTTGCCTACTTGACAGCCTTTCTTACTGCCACTCGACCTGTCAAACCTGCAGCTCGAAGTCTTCTCTTCACAGTTGAAACTGAGACTTCCTTACTTCGACCAGTGTTAAGCTGAGCCGCCTATCATGCAAGCTGTTGACTCTCAGAAAATTGTCTTCTGATTTTGTTGTGGCTTTGGGTCTGCCAGACCTCTTCCAGTCAGAGTTTCCTCCAGTTTCCAAGTGCCTTTTGATGGTGTAGGAAACTACTCACTGCCAGGTTTTTGGCTTACCTTTGTACCATTTCAGGTTATTCACTGGACTTGAACTGCTTACATTTCTGTAAAAACTGGAAAATGGGGGTGTTCTAAAACTTTTGACCGGTAGTGTATGTGTGTGTATGTTTGTGTTGTGTGTGTGTGTGTGTGTGTGTGTGTGTGTGTGTGTGTTTGTGTGCTTGTGTGTGTATATGTGTTTGTGTGCATCTGTGTGTGCATACGTGTGTGTTTGTGCATGTGTACATGTGTGTGGGAGAGTGCATGTGTGCATCATAGTCCGAGGCTGGTGCCAGTGCAGGTGTCACGCGATGTGTTCTGGCTCTGAAGCTGGTGGGCGGTGAGGGGAGACAGGGGGTATTCAATCAGTCAGAGGATCTGACACACACAGGCTGTGAAAGAGGGACTCCCCCAAGGGGTACCCCCAGAGACACTGACTCACAGCACAACCTTTATGCCTCCACCTCTCCTTATCGACCAGGAAACTAAATGCAAAAGGGTACAAGCTCCTCCTCAGCTACAGAGACAGGCTACATGCCAAGGACAGTGGCCATTTGTTTACTTGTAATAAATAATCTGATATTGATCATGATATTATTCCACTAACATGCTGTCCCTTACAGAAATCAAATATATATTCCATATATTTATCATTATACTTTCAATATATATTCCATATATTTACAATATATTGCAGTATGTTCCATTTCCATAAAGGGTGCTCTGTTTCCGTTTTTCAGGATATGATTTGCAGGACGTCGCAACAGTGTAGCACAGACTAAAACAAGAGGAAATGTATGTCTAAAAGTCATACGATGGCTGTGTAAGAATTGTATGGCCCGGGTTGTGAATGCAGTCAAACGGGTTTGTAACTGCACAGCATACATTCAGGGGCAGAAGATCTTAGGAAACATGTTTACCTGCATTTCAACAAAGATTAGTGAGTCCCTGAGAAATGGAGAGCCTTTCTCTCGTTGTGCGGCCCCGAGAAGAAAAGGGTTGGAGACTCACAAACTGAAGGAAATGACGCAATGCAAAAGCACGCTCGTTGTCAGTTTGGAACCTTTTGAGTTTCCTCTCTGTGAATCACACATGGGCTTCCCCACACATGAGTCCCGCTGCTTTGAGTTCCACGGAATCAAAAAGAACAAAGAACAAAGAAACATTTACTGTGGCAGCATCTTGTTTTTTTTTTTTTTTTTAAGCTGCTCTATCACTGGTGTTCACAAGTTTACAGTAGTGCTGGCGATGCACCCACGGGCCATTTAAAAGGCACCTAGGATGTTTCTCTGAGGCAATAAACCAAGTGAAAGTGTTTGGTTGGACATACTAAGCTTTCTATTTTGGATCAGGCTGGTTTGGCAAGCCCAATTAAACACTTTTCCAGGAATTAGTTGGACTTATGGACATATGGACACCTATGGACGTTTTTTCAACACCAAAATAATAATGCGAGGCTCCAATCAGATAAGTTGTTCAGATGATATTTATTAAATAAAACTGCTGGCCATTTTTTTTTCTCCAAAGAACAACCACAGGTGCCCATCATCAACGTAATAACATTCTACCATAAAATGTACTATTCTCCTCAACCTGATAAATAAATAAAGTGAATGTTCACATGACATTTTCCAGAAAGGAAAGAAAAATAGCCATTGTTAAAGAGCTGGGTTAAGGTTTTGTCATTGGAAAAAATAAGAAAAAGTGAACTAACCTCAACTGATATCAAGGACGAACGGCCAAATGGGACTCTTGGGACTCTTTCAGGAGATATCTGAACTGTACCATAGTTCCTTCATGGGACAAGGGACAAATAAGAAAAATATATAAACTGGGCGGGGCTGTTGAGTGCAGCATCCTATGGAGGCACCTTTTATCAATGCGGTGATGTGTCCATAAGTCTGGAATCAAAACCGGACTATTCCAGCGCTAACTGCTGCCAGGAGCTCTGTGAGGTGGCCCGTCATTGGCCATGGCTTCACCCGGGGAGGGTTTCAGCCAGCGGGATCACAAAAAAGCGACTCCTCAGTCAATCAGATGCCTTCGGTCAGCCTGGCCAGCTACGCCAGATGTGCAGACCTCCAGCACAACAACTGCCCAGCACAAGTGGTGGACTGCAGAGTGAACAGAAGCATTGTCTAGTGGTCCAGTGCGCACCCTTTCAGGATATGAGGAGGATAGAGGATGCGACGGGACGGGCTTACAATTATGACTAGGAATTCCAAATCACGTGGAAAATGACTTTTTTTTATTTTATTACCCAAATATTCCATGTTTGTGACAAAAAGGACTTTAGAGTTTCACCCAGTCCTGCACTATTTAACAACAGAGGGCTATTCACAAGCAGCTCCAGTAGGTGGATCATTTCGACTCTCGATGGTGGCCTGTTCCACGGGCACGCAGACACAGCATTTAACCAAAGCCCAGAGAAATTTCGGATTATGCGAAAGAGTGCAGGATGAAGGTCAGGACCGTCCACTTTACAGAGCAATCGCTCCAGTAATGTGGTGCGGTGCTCCAGACAGGTTTAATTAGACAAAGTGATTCAATTAAGATGATTCAATACTCAGTAATGTGCCGTTCTTTGCACTCTGGACAGATAATAGCACAGTCCAAAATATGTAGGTTTCATTTCGTCCCAAATTTGCATAATGTACACATCAATCACATGCAAACACCAAAACTGGGTTTATGGCTGCCCCGTGTGTGGGATGAAATCAGTTCTCCCCAGCTCTCAGTACATTACTGGACTCCGTTCATGCCGCTCTGTGCCTGATAAATGTGGCCAAATGGACTCACAAGTCACATGTTTTTTTTCTCTGAAAACTATGCACGGGAACTGTGGTTAAATCTTAAAACAGCTGTGGACTTACAAAATGGTGATGATGAAAAGCATTGAGGGTCTGTAACCGGGTGACAGACAGCGCTAGACCCCGGAACTGTACTTCCACTAAACAGCCACAGTGCTAGAGGAAACTTTCCTTAATTTAGTCATTTAGTGCCTTATTTCTCATTACTGTCATTTGCTGTGAGAAGGTTGAAGGTGTAGCATTGTAATAGCACCCCCAGTTTGGAGTACACTGTGAAAAGCAATACCTCTTAACCTAAGGCCGGTATTTGCTTTCAATTCAAACATGTCTACATTGAACTCTGACAAAATTTCCCCTTGATTCCTGTGAATATTAACCCCCCAATGTGCACTTGTTTAAGTCACAGCAATGTGATGATTATCAGGGATTGGGTATGCATAAATAACATCAGACATTTTCTATCTATAAATCTCATGTTGCTGCAGCGTAGTCATTTAGCCTCCACCAACCTAAGTCATGGCAAAAAATTAACTCTGTAGTGTGGGCAGAGCTAAAGATGGGGAACACCATTCTCACCCGGTGAATTAGAGAAACCAGGTTGGCGTAGATACAAGATGAGTCAGAAAACTGCTAAGGCTTTGAAGGACTTGCAAGCAAGAGTGGATTTTCTGCAAATAAACAGCAAATATTAGGATTTTCTGTCGGCCTCCTTTCCACACAGGTACCCTTTCGAAAAGCTAACTCCTATTCTTAAACTAGTCTGGACCTGGTTTCAGTGTGTCGAGTACCCTACAGTCTGGTGTTGAATTACTGACCAATCCAGCACTTACAATGGCCAAAAGCCCCGTAGGGCAGTGCATAATTGGCTGTAGCATTGCCCAGGGACGGAGGACTTCAGTTGGCGGCTTTGTCCTTGTCTCATTGTGCAGGATTGACTCCTCTGATCAATCGGGCACCTGCCTGTGCCAACTGTGCGTGAATTGAACTCCGCCAACATGATGGCTGTTGGGCTCAGCCAGTGGACTGTGGAGCAACTAAGTTAAGGCTGTTTTGTTGATTACTCAGCACCAAAGTTAGAAATAAACCTGCATGCCCAAGTTAAATTGGGGGATATTTCCTGGCATCTTTAGCAAACATCCTAAAATCACAAGGTGGCAAGCTTTGCTCTACCACTACTCTGGAAGTTCTCTCTCCCCTTGAGCAGTGGATTCTGGGAATGATGAAGGCCCGAGGCCAACATTGTACACGAGGAGTGAAGCTCCTCGCTCTGAGGCATCTGTGCTATTGTTGTGTGAATCTCCCATAATCACAAAACATGCATTGCAGGCTCCCAAGTACCTCTGTCAGTAAAGGCACGTTCCACAAATGCAGGCTGGACCATAGAGTCACAGGTTCGAAAGTCAGCTATGTCATCAGCTGACAATTACTGGGACTCCACAGTGGTGGGACAAAACTGGCCTTGTCCCCCCGCCAAGAATATAGTGCTACCTACATCACATTTCAGCTGAAGAAATGACATTTTCGCTGGAGTGGCTTTGCCAGTGGTCCTCGGGTTACCTCTTTGTAAAATTCGGTGTGTAATACAAGTCATCTGGCTTGCTGGGGAGTTCCTCAGGAGGGGTGATTCCACGATCAGTGATTCCAAATTGGGGGAGAAATATTTGTTTTGAAAAAAAAATTGTTCAAGAACATCAGATCTCTCATATATTGGGAGTGATCTACCCTGTAAACTGTACACATGAACAGTCAGTGAGTTTTTGTGGCTTTGTCTTCCTGATGATAACTATCGCTGTGTGTTGCTGGCTACCAGCATAATATGATATGTTGTTATACAGTATTTTGACGATATATTTTATATAAACCCTGGGATAACTGACTGACAATGATAATAACAATACTTTTAATTGTGTTGTGCTACATCATGCATTCTAGTAATCGCAATGTATTTTGACATTCCTTTTCCCAAGTGAACTTCGCAATAAAATAAAACATGCAATGATAACTGTATGATTCGAGATTGTGAAAAGACCACTGCAACCTCATTTCGAACAAGCGAGCATGTTTGGAGATGGCACTCAGCCACGCCTCTCATCGCTCCGCATAGCGCACATTTTAACAGGGTGGCGCATGCTTAGCAAGGCTTTAAAAAGAAACCCACAGCGGAAGTTCCTAACCTGACAGAGATAAACCCATGAGATTGGCCAACTTCTCTGAGCAACAGTACTCTGCAGTACACTTTGTCTCTCTCATTCTCCCTCCCTCTCCCTCTCTCTTTTCAACTGCTGACCATACTCAGAAGCCTTTAAAGCACAAATTAAACTAATCTAGACAACTGAACAATTTGTCAAATTAAAATGTATTTGTATTTGTTTTCTATTTGAGGAAGTGTGAGTTCACATCTGTGAATTGTAAAGGTACTTTAGAGGCACATTAAAAATATTTACATGAAAATAGTTTTCAAAACCTGCTCCATCTAACCTTGCATTTGCACACATGCACACACATACACACACACACTCTCACACACACACACACACACACACACACACACACACACACACACACACACACACACACACACACACACACACACACACACACACACATAACAGGAACAATTTAAGCAGAGAGGGCATGTGTGTGTGTATCAGGAAAAGGAAAAACAAGCATTATTGATTCAACCCCAACTAGAGCACTCTCCAGAGTATAGCCACTGCCCCTGACTGCCTTTCTTCCTGAAAGACTCTCTTCCCTTCATCTCCTCTCCTTGTCCTCCTGGGGGCGGGACACAACCAGTCAAAGAGATAGAGGAATAAAAAAGAAAAGCGAAAGAAGAAGAGGAGGGAAAATAAGGGAGTTTCCAGGGGTTGCATTACATGGCACATGGGTTGATTTAAAGCTGCTGTTTCTGCTACCCACGACACACGTATCTTTATCACAGAAAAAAGTTTAAAATAACAGAGGAAAATGGTCATCTGAGCCCATAAAATAGGCCTGTTTTATGCAACTAAATCTTTGTGGGGTTTTTATACATATGTACATGTGTATACAACGCCTACAGTCTTTAGTGTAAGTAATACAGAAATTAAAAAAGACTTAGCCCTCCTCCAACTAGCCTTCAACGTTTCAAGAACTGCATTCTGTAAGGAAACAGGCCCTGGCTTCAAGTTTCTTGCAGTACAATTTCCCCTTTTCTAGTGATCTGTGTGTGTATGTGCGTGTGTGAGAGAGAGCATGTGTGTGTACATGTGTGTATGTGTTTGTTTTTCTGTGTCATCAAAAAACCTTCAGAAGGCACCACCTCCCTGCAATAAGGAGGAAGTCACCAAATAGTTGTTTTCATCTCAAAACCAACCATTCAAAACAGTCATGGTCATAGTTACAGACGATTTATATACACGTGAGCCCATAATTATGTTTCTTTAATATATAATTTATTCAATAAATAAATCATCTAGACCTAATTAGCATTTATCTGATAAAAGAAATGTCAAACATGCGGAGGCACTGCATGCACAGTTTGTGAGAAACCATCGGAACGGTCTGCAGCGCACAGATCAATGCAAGCTCTGCGAGAGAGGGGGGGGGGAGAGACAGAGAGAGAGAGAGAGAGAGAGAGAGAGAGAGAGAGAGAGAGAGAGAGAGAGAGAGAGAGAGAGAGAGAGAATAGAGTGCAGTGGCAATGCAACGTATCCTCTACAGATGGAGCCAAACTGTTTTTTCTCCTAGAGGCGTGTACCTGTAATATGAATGTCTGTGAGATACAGGGACACAGCCAATCAGGGTGCCTGCCTCTCTCTCTCTCTCTCTCTCTCGTCCCCGTCCCCCCCTCTCCCAGTTGCACTGTGCCTTTAATAGGCAGGTGTGGGTGGCCCCGTACTGAAAACGCCTGCGCTCCAAGGCACACAGATGAGTCTCAACAGGTCAAAGGAAGTCAACATTCCAGTCAAGCTGGGAGAGCAAAAACTCTGCAGAGCTCTACACACATGCACTCCGGCACACACACACAGAGACACACACAAAAGCATGCACGTGCTCTCTCTCACACACATACACACATCATGCAGACACATACATAGGCTACATACATACTCACACACACGCACTCACACACATGGGAAAACACTCTCTTTCACAGTCACACACACATACTCACACGACACCCACCACACTCTTTCATACACAATGGCATTAGCACACACACCCACATACAAACTCACATACATACACGCATTCACATAACCAACACGCTCGCACGCACAAACGCACACCCAACACATTCTCACACAAACACACACACAGACTCTCACACACACACCACACTCTCTGATAGACACATACACAGAGCAAGGTACCACCTAGTCAAAAGAAATCCCTGGCATGGGGTTGAAGACAAAGTGGTCTCTAAAATAAAGAGTGGTTACTCTGCTTTATACAGAACGTTAGTAACCTTAATGGAATGAAAACTCAACATGATAGTCATGTGTCCTAAATAGCTACGGGCCGCGTTGTTTTTCTCTCCACACACGGCGTACGTTTGCCAACAAATTTGTCCAATCGCGTCACTTGCAGTTTAGACCAATGAAGGAAGCGTCCGCATTGTTCGCGAAGAGAATAGCACCAAACCTACCGAGGCTAATTCAAATGTTTTCAAGCTAGAAAACCTGGATAAAACGCCAAAAAACGTTTCAATACTTATGTTCGAAATTATTTTTAATTCTAGCTGGTCAAAAACAATTACAACAAAGGCGAAGCACCGTTTCAATTTCCAAAATCAAGTGCCTTTCGACACCCCATCAACATTTTATGCGGATCGGGCACTCTTGCCTGTGAACGGCGCGTTGACGTGTGGTCTCCTTGGAAACCATACCAATCACTCAAGCTGCAAACCCGCCCCTTTCCTCTGTGGTATGAGAGGAGGGCTCGTTAATTGGCTGGATTCCTGCTGCTGGGTTTGACCCCTCCTCCATAAGAGGAACTGTGGTTCTTAAAGGGAAAAAAGTATAATCTTCGATTAATGTTAATTTCTGTCGTGCGGCAAACATATATGTCGGTGTACAATTGTTCCCTAGAGTTGGCGGGAGATCAAAAACATAATACTGTTGGCATAGATCAAGGCCAAATGAGGAATTGGCGTTAATGAAGACTGGAGTTCAAAAGAAAGTAGCATCAAGTAGTTGTATGATGTTATTTCTCTGATATAGCGTCAACATTTTTCACTCAATGTCTATTCTATGGAGTCCATGCACATGCAAATGTAAGAGTATTTATTCGTTTTCCATTTCTAAAATGACACTTCTGAAGCACAATCCTCCAAAGAAACTATCCAAAATAATGTTGGCACTATTGCACCAAATAATTTACAGTATTTATTTCAATTTATATAAAAAATCTGACAAGTACATAATTACCATTGTATCTTAATTCTGTTTATTTGTGTTGGGTCCACCATCCTATCAAGTGCTTGGATTTGAGTATACATTTAACTACCAAGTTTTAGTGGTAGTAGGATATGGTTTTAGTTGATTCCGTAATGTGTGTTTTAACTTCTTAATATATGTATTTTATTAACTTATTTGTCAGTGTATTCATTCATTCATGTATTCCTACATGTTTTGTCAGGATGATCTTGTACAATATTTGTCATGGTGTTAAATATATTATAATATAATATATGCCATTTAGCAGACACTTATCCAAAGCAACTTACAGTAGTGAATGCATACATTTTTCAATATATGTGGTCCCAATGGGAATCAAACCCAAAACCTAAGGATTGTCAGCGCCATGCTCTGCCTACTTGAGCAACACAGAACCAAATTAAATGGTAAAATATTTAAAAACAAAAACGTCTCAATTTCAGAAAAAAAGAAAATGCAGCATAGTGCATGGACACACATTAATACAATAAGGCATTCAAAATAAAAATAATACATTGGCATAACAAGATGGTTCACAGTCAAACAGATTGATATCCACATGGTTTGTTATAAAACATCTCATTTGTATAGGCTGCAAAATCATTGGGCTATTTGTAGTGAGTATGAGAGCAGATATACAGATAAGATTACATTACACATTGGATTTACTTTTTGCCAATACTTTACCTCCAATGGTCCAGAGTTTCAAAATATTATTGCTTTAAACAGAAACCCCTTAGAGGGCAAGGTAAACGCCAATGAATACAAAGCCATTCTGAGTTGTCCCCTTCATCCTTTGGTGAAGCATTTCAATCCAGATGGGAGTGGTCTCCTCCAGGTTGACAATGCCCCCATCCACAGGGCATGAGTGGTCACTGAATGGTTTTATAAGCATGAAAATCACATGACCCATATGCCATGGCTGTCTCAGTCACCAGATCTCAGCCCAATTGAACACTTATGGGAGATTCTGGAGTGGTGCTTCAGACAGAATTTTCCACCACCATCAACAAAACACCAAATGATGGAATTTATTGTGGAAGACTGGTGTTGCATCCCTCCAACAGAGTTCCAGGGACCAGAATCTATGCCATGGTGCATTAAAGCTGTTCTGGCAGCTAGTGGTGGCCTGACGTTAAGACACTTTATGTTGGTGTTTCCTTTATTTTGGCAGTTAAATGTATATTTGTATAGAGTATGCAATTTGTTTAGGGTATAATACATTGGTTTAGGGGTGGGGGGTTGCGAACAACCTAAAGACACTGCATCTCCTCCAGCGTGCCATTTTTGTGTTACTGAGCATGGACATTTTACTTATTGAATTCTTAAAATGCCAGTGATGTTTGAGGTATTCCACAATTGTTGCAGACGAGAAAGTAGTTGCCTAACACTGAATGTGATGCATGGTGTAAATTCAAGTAAATTAAATTCTCGCTCTCTTGTAACTTATCTGTTACCAGGAGAGCACAAGCTAGGTATAGGTTATTTAGATCAATTGATTGGCCGGTGTTTCTATCATTCTGATATTAGGGTAACACTAGCAGACAGTATGCTATATCTGTGTGATCTTCCCTTAAATAAAAGTGCAAAAAGTAAATGGATGTAGCTTTCTGTTGGTTTTATGCGTTGAGTTATTTCTATCCAACAAAATGCTGTAATGTAATGGGTGATGTTTTTATTGTTTTATTATGATGAAACTACAAGAGAAGATATTCAATGTAGATATTCAATGCAGCAAACGATTGCCAAAAAGCATTTACAAACAGCTGGGGAGTGAATATGATGTAGTGGTAAGGGCATTAGGCTTTTAACCAGAAGGTTCTAGGTGAAAAAATGGTTCTAGGTTGGACAAAACCTTGCCAAAACCTGAACTACTTCAAAAATAAAAAAGTAAGCCATATTAATTTCCCACTGTCATGTACCAAACAACTGAATGATAAACATGAAAAGGTGCTTCACCAAATATCATACAGTGTTCAATTGTTAGAATCGCACACACGTCCAGTCTTCCTCACATATACAGAGTGTCTCATCATAATTCTAGGTCAATAGTCTTACTTACACATGCAGGTATTGATTTCTTCCTTCAATGTACAGCTAAGAGGGGAAGGTTCTGTTCCCAGGCATTGTTAAGATGCTGAGGAGGTGCAGCAGTGGCTCTGGTGTTTGGCAGGCTTGAGGAAACACCAAAACATCTAGGCACTATTCAAACTACTGCTGTTGCAAGAAAAATAATACTTCAACTCCAATGCAGTGAAGAAAATCTTTTTTTTAAACTGCATACTGGTTGTATTCTGTAAGTAAAATATCAGGAAACTATAACCCATAAAAGCAGGAGAATCCAATAGTGTAGTAGGTCACAGCGTCGCTTTGGCTATTTTTTTTTTAAAGCAAGGAAATGTTTTTAAAAAATCAATCAAATAATTTGGAAGAGCTTCCTTTTGCACTAATTGCCAGAGTGCTTTGAAAAGTACTATGAAAGGAAATGGTATTTCAGTTTGCATTCCTGCAGCAAGTAAAATTGCATCATGAAATGAAATTGGTACATTCAAGTAGCCCAATTAGGTTTACAATTAGTACAATTATCCAATTGGAGAAGTGTGGTTCAAGTAAAACCAGCTGTAGATGCCAGATAGACGCCTTGCAGATGGTCTCACAGGAGAAGAAACAGAATTTAGTTAAGACATTTTTTTTTGAAACAGTACAGCTTCTTTAGCAAAAGCATTCTTTATTACAATTGCTAATATATAGTATGGGGCATATTCATTACAGTTGGTTTGTTGTGAGCTTTTTGGCCTCAATTTATCCATAGATTCCTAAATTACATATGTATTAGATATATATGGTAAGGGCAGCATTTAATTAACAATATACATTCAAAAAATGTATTGTTCCTTGGCTTTTCTTACTTTAATTTAAAACTTAAAACTTGCTTGCATAGTCATCACATTTTAGTACTACTACTACTACTAATATAATAATAATAATAATAATAATAACAGCTAGTGAATGTGCAATAAAATAGTAGAGTAATACAAAATTTGTTGTCCTACATAAACAAAAATCAATGTGTATGTATTTTGTCAAACATGAACCAGTTTCCGCTTATTATAATGATATAGTCATTTAAGATAATCATATATTCTGAAGGGGGTAACAGGGGTCATTGTTGTATATCACCATATACATTTAACATGTATGTTGTGGAACAAGTATTTTACCTTAACCGCATTGAGAAGAATTCACAGTCGCTGTGAACAGTTATTTTACTGCTGGAAATGAGATATTTCTGTTTGACGATCACAATTTAGTTATGACACAACCTGCATGTTACCGGGCTAATTAATCAATTACTTGTTAACTGTCTATCCCAAATGTTTTACATCTTTTTTTAATTTTTAATAATTTAATTTTCTGATTTTACCCCATTTTGGTAGCCAATTACCCATGTGCTTTGTTCAATGCCCCTTCCCTCATAGTTCACTGCCGTAGTCCTGTGATCGGCAGTGACAAGGGCGTAGCACTGCCTCCTCTGAGACAACACTTGTTGTGCCGTCGACTGTACTTCCAGTACCCCAGAACCCCAGAACCCCAGAACCCCAGAACCCCAGAACCACTCCTGTGCGCAGCGAACTGTCGGCTTCCCTCCCCCTCCCTGGGGCAGACAGCCAATTGCCACCCTGATGGCACTCCCGGCCGACTCTGGCGGGACAGGGAATCGAACCCCGGTCTCCGTGGCCAGTGTCAAACGTTGTAACCACTGGACCACACGGGAGGCCATGTTTTACATCTTTTAACAAACCAGACTGGAATCTACATTTAAAACATGGTCATAATAGATTATTGAGATATTGTTTTGAGTTAACTATTTTGTGTCCATTTATTAGCATCTTCTCATTGCATTACATTGTTCTCATCCTGTTTTTTATCATTCCGTCTGTTTTGATTCTTCCATCCTTTTGTTTTCACGTTTGGTGACACCGAGTTTCCAGTTATGCAGCATCGGTGTTAGCACAATCCCTTCTCTGTGACGCGCTCTCCAAAACGCTCTGTGTCAATTTGCATTTGATCTCATAGAATTTTTTAGCTGAGAAACTAACAGTAAGCTGTGTTCAGCCTACGACGCCAAAGAAACCAGGCCTGCCAGCTGAGCTGAGCTGCATGCAAGTCCCCAGTCAGACGGGGTAAATGCGTTCATGCACATTTGAATGTTCATACTGTCAAACCTTCAGATATGGTCATTCTGAACCAAATTTCATTTTTATTAAATAACTAAATAATCTGAGATATTGGTAGTTCACTGTGAATTTCTCAGACATGATTATAAAAGTAGTAGATGGTTCCCGCTCAAAAAGTTATTTTTTTGCTGAATACTTAAGTGTACTTTGAATGGCACGGTTAAATGCACAGCACAGACATTTTGGCACTCAGCCTTCTTCCCTGTGCAATCCAGCCTTAACTGTATACATTTATATTGCGCAAGTCTGAGAATAAAGCAATGATTTAACCCTTTGTGCTCTGTGTGGCCAGTTAATGTTGCCAAAATCCAGATTTGTGATAAATATATTTGAAGGCTTTTCTTAAGACGTGGGATAGTGTAAGGATAGTCTTGTGTGTCATTTAGATTTCTGTTAAGGTTGTATATTCAACCAGTTGTGAGTAGCCTTCCCAGTAATGGGAATTGCCCTAATAGGTGATGTTAGTATATATGTGAATGTCACTTACACATGACCCAAGAATATCATGAAGATGTGCATCCCTGAAACAAAACCTACTGGAAAATATTTCATGTTAAAACATGTAAATTTTTAAACATATAAAACCAATGTTTTAACACAATTACATTATCGAGTTAACTTACTTTACTTAAGTAGTCATTATTTGAATTCACGTCACTTCTTACGGCAATGCAAGTTTTATACAATCTTGTATCATGTTCTGGAAACCATCTTTGTTAAAGAAGTGAAGCGTCTTTAAAAATCACTTACATTTAAACAAACATTCATAAACGGTTAAAATTGAGGGAAACGCAATCGTCAAGTGTCGATAATTGGCGGACTTCCGCCTAGGTTTCTTACTTTTCAAAGTTTTAACAGAAGTCAATGTTGTATGATACTGCATTCATTGTGCAGTGCCAGGGCGCACTCCGTCTCTCAATTCGTCTCATGAGAACATTCCACTCTGGTAAAGTCAGTTTGGTATTTGAATAGCACAGAGGAACCGCCTCTACTTCATTGGCCACGAACTGCAGCTGTAGGCGGGACGTGCGCGTCAGTCTTCGGCAAATTCGGGCTCTCATTGGTAGGAGATGTTGTGGGCAGAAACCCCTTAGAAATATATCTACTCTTGCTAAGCTGAACAAGCCGTTGAAAGCTTGCTCACATACATAAGGGAGCGGGGAGCCGTGTTCAATGTTTCTCCATAGATTTGACTCAAGCCTTCGCCCCGAACGAAATATCGTGATTTCCTCTGAAAAAGAGCAGAGAAGAGGGAAGTCAAAAACACTTCGCCCATGATCAACACAATGGAGTGTGCAGTGGACGCACAAAGTCTGATTTCGATTTCTTTACGAAAAATCCACAACTCCAGGACGCAGAGAGGAGGAATCAAGCTGCACAAAAACCTCCTGGTCTCCTACGTCCTGAGGAACGCCAGGCAGCTGTACATGAGCGAAAAGTACGCGGAGATTTACAGGATGCAGCAGTACGAGGAAGTAATGACCGTTTGTAACGAAATTCAGGAGCTGAACCCCCTCGACTTGGCCGAGGACTGCATGGAGCAGAGCGGGGATTGCTGCGGCAACGGCGGTGGAAGCGAGCCGGCGAGCTTGTGCGGTGCGCTACTGCCAGCCAGCCACACAGCAGCACAGTCAGCGCATATCCAGACGGCCACTGCCTGCTCTGCGCCTTTGTCGCTCCATGCCGAAGAGGTCTGCAAGGAGCCGGATACCTCGTTCTACCGGAGCTGTTGTGCCGAACCATACCCAGTCTCGAACTGCGACTTTTCCCCGGCGAACGGAATGCACTGCAACAAAACGACGGTGCTGGACCTGGACACGCATGTAGTTACTACTGTTGAGAACGGGTACCTCCACCAAGACTGCTGCGCGCCGCTCCAGCAGTGCTGTCAGGGCGCACAAACCCCGGCAAAGAAGCGCAAGGTTGACTTTGGTTATTACGTGACCGAGCCCGAGGAGGTGCCGGATTTTACGCCATGTAAGCGAGCAAGGTTCGATGACTTTTCCTGCCTAAATTCCGACCAGTTGGACTCTTCGAACATTTCCAATCTGATCTCCATTTTTGGATCGGGGTTTACGGGTCTGGTGAGCAGGCAGGCGGACTTTGAGCAAACCCTAAACGGACAATTCTGTAGCACACAAGCCTTAGCGAGCCTTGGAGCATGGACTCGAGCAATTGTGGCTTTTTGACTCCGTGGTAAATTAGACAAGTAGTTTAATAAATTGTACAGAGTTTTAAATAAATTGACTTTATTTTTGCAAGAACAGCACATAGGCTATTTAATTATCGAGCAGTTTTTGTTCATTTAATTTTCGTTTAAATCGGGGAGGGGAGATGGTTACACATGTGATGTGCAGGCTTTTCTTTTAAACTGACTTAAACATTTGAAACATTTTGAATGGTTGTTGTGAATCCCTTCTTAACGAAGTTAATTTCGTTGCCTTAACCAATTCATACTGCTAGCTACTATTGCTACAAACATTTAAAGTGATTGAATGTTTCGCTCTTAATTTTTTTTTTTAACCCAATCAACACAGTTGTCTAATACAAGTACACTACATCATTCCGTAAATATTGAAGAAATTATTTTAACTGGAAAACTGCCATTCAGCTTGGTAAGACCCCCACTAAGACATTTTTGTTGTACGTTTTGGTTTTGATATACTGAGCGACGAATTAATAAGATAACACATAGCTAATGTTAAATAATGACGTTTTAAAATTCCTTGTCGTCGTTATATTTTTGTTTTATGTGTGATAACTGGAGCATCTAAAGTACACTCCAAGCTTCAAACAGATAATATTGGAGGGAATCTTGGCACGTCCGCAACCAGGCTAAAGCATTAGTGAACTGGTGAAGGCGGAAAAAAAGATGCAAAACTTTTTCTTACCCTCAGCTGCGGTTTAATGTATATGAACATTTTTTATTATTATTTCATAACTGTTTCTCTTGTGGACTTGACCGGGTTGCTGTGTGTATGTCAGTTCTATGGGACTTGTAGTCCATTTGTGTCAATCTTCCCATAACACTGGATTGGAGCAATGAATTATCACTACAGCTCCCAGAATGCACAGACAGTACATCTTTAATCCAACCATGTATTTTAATGACAATTTGGTCTGCTGAGCGTTACCCATGTGTGTTTCTCCCCTTGAATTTTCTACAAGTTACTGACCAAGCCTTCCTTCACAGTAACTCACAGTGCCAGCATTGCTTGGATTTGCGAGTTAGAAGTTTTCTATTTAGACCTTTTGTTCTAAAAAGGCAAGTTCGTGATTTTAGCCATGCATCCTCACAATATAAGCACTATGTGTATTGAAATAAAAAAAAAACGTTTTCAGACGTTCTCTCCATATTTTGTTGATATTCTTGTATTTTTGTGCATATGAAATTGTATATCACCGGGTAAAACTGTTTTAAAAATATTTGTTTAAATTTATAATCTTAATTAAAAAAAGAAAACAAATCTGCTTTCGGTCCATTCTTTTCTTCTAAACATTGTTTGGAATGGAAATCATAATGGCAGCGTCTTTAAAGAAGTTTCAGGGATTGGGTATATGGTGGTCAAATGCATGCTGGGTGTTCATCCTATGGTAGTCTGATACCTGTATTATTTAAATCAACATGGCCTACACCAGGGGAACAGGTGACATTTTGCTTTCTCATTCAGTAAATAATGATTTTATAGGTGATCTGGAACCACTGACGCGGTGACAAACCATTAGTGAACTGGACCCAAAAGAACTAATGGGTGCCTCTTCTTGGAGAGAGATTCAGGGGCTACACGCCCCCCTCAATTCACATGTGCTCCACTGGAGGTGGTGTGGGGGGTGGGGGTTTATGTGGCTGTCCAAATGAATACTCCAGTGTAGGGTCAATGCCTAATGATTTAGGGATGTACCCCAGTTTAGTATCAGCACAAAAGCGGCCAAGAGTTGTCTTATCTACCCATCATTAACAAGAAGGAAAATTAAAGTGTGTAATGATGGAACCAGATTTTATTTATGACAATTGTATACATTTGGGGGGTCTAAACAGCACAAACACAGAGTTGATAGTATCTCTCCTTGGTCCTACATGCTTGTATATTGTGGCCAGAATGTAAGATGTGCAAGTGAAAAGTTGGGGCTTAAAGGCTTGCAGAGAATTTGAATCTCCGCTTACTTCACAGTGCACTGAAATCAGGGCAGGTTTCACATATTGGTATAAGAAGCATTTTTGTATGGGGTTTAAAAAGTGCAGTTCAAACACTCCCATGTTTACTAAAAAGTCATTCGAAAACAACTATCCTTTTCTCGTAAATGCAATTATTGGGGTCACAGTCTGGGTGCCAATTTAAAATGTACAGGATTTACAGTGTCTTAATTTCAATCAATTTTAAAGAGGTGCTTTTAGTATATTGGAGAAACATTTCATGCAAATCTCCCGCATAAGTTGCCCAAACATCTATATACATATTTTAAGTTATAGGGATTTACATTTCCAAGCAGAAATGCCTACGCCATACAGCATACACTATTGTGTCTGTGCGTAATGCCGCATGTGTCCTACTAGCACGCTGAGCGCATTTCTTCCCTGGCCACGCTCAGAGTTTATCTCTGCTATATGCCACTTGGTGGTGTTCTTCAAAATCAATGAATGGAGAAGGTATTAAAAAGCCCGTATAGCAGACAGCACCTCAAACTGACCTCGGCTCCGTTACTCCCCGCAACCCCACCCCCTTCTCTCGGCTCCTTTCGTTTTCATTGCAATCCGAACACTCCTGCTACACGTTAAAGAAACACCTAACTACAGGAGTTTAGTCTGCGGTACAACCATCTCGGTACTTCGTGTATATTTTATAGATGCGTTCAAATTTACATGAAATGGTAATAGATAGCGTTTGCAACTGTTTTCATTTTAATCCGTTGCGATTCATTCTTTACAAATAAACCGTATCTCACAACCAGTCGACCAAGAACTAAAACGTGTTGTAATTTTATACATACAAGAAACGTACATATTTGTTATTGCATTGTTTTAGATTTTTTTGTTAGGGGGGCGTAAACATAGGCACTATATATTGTACTCTGTAGTATTGCGCTACATTTGTGTTTGTTTTCATAAAACAATGGGTAGATTGAGGCCCTTGTTAAATATAATTTTGCTAGCCTGGGTCTTTTACCTTCTAAGATGCCGTTATCTTAAGTTTTAAAGGCGCGTTTACTGCATTCTAAACATACTGTAAACATGCGAATGCCCCCCTTTCGTTCCGCTTTTACGATAGATTGATAAACGCAAATGTGTGTTGAACGAGCGCCTCCCAGTGGTAATCATGAGAAACCACAGTTTCCTTCAATATTCTAATGAGAAAAAAGGAAAGGTGATGCCTTTCGCGCGGCATTAATACATTGTTTTCGTTGAGCGTTCCCATCCTGAATGTAACATTTTAAGTGTATTGCTGCACGCCTCCTCTCCTTGTTCACAGTGGCTATAATATAAACTTGAACGGACGGGCAAATAGGGGGGATACCATTTTTGTTTGAATTGAATGGACAGGACGAGAGGCACTCCCTGCTTTCTCCTTATATTTAGTGCAACCGAGTACATTCATTAAGTCCATTATGTATACACTTTTATTAAATACAGGGTTACGAACTTTGTAAACCACAATAAAGCAAATGTAGTTGTTGTTTCATTTTTAAGTACGTTCATTTTCTCACAGTTAAAATATATGCTCATCAGATCATACTCACTATACATAATGACCATTAAAAAGCAAAGCAATCGATTTTTAAGATCTTCTTAGATGTGTGTATCATGCTTAAAATGAACAGGTCAAAAGCACCATATCAGCCCCTGCACTCACCAGAAGCCTACCAATTGATTCTGCTCACCAGGACTAAGGCTACTACACCTAGATACTGGTACTTTCCAATCCATAACTTGATGGCCATGTGGTCTGTAATGTAATATCACCTGAGACAGGCTGACTAAGCATTTCAACTTATTATAATAACTACGAGTGTGACACAGGGAAATCATTTGTTTATTTGAAGCACTTATGTAACCCATCAAGCCATGTAAAAGATTAGTGCTATCAAATAAAAATCAGTGTACAGTTTCATAACACTACTGGCATGGTGTATTGGATGCTGGCAGCGTATGTTCAGTTGTGCACCCAATTCCAAGTGAAACCAATTGGGTTGGGGCATTCCTCGAACATGACAGCACGCAAGCAGGAAGTTAAGACCTGATATTCCTGCTGCACATTTTACACCTGTAGCCTACATCCACACATGGAACACTTGTTCAAAAGGAGTTCATGAGAATGGCAAGAGCTTGGTATGACATGGATCATTGCTGCTCTCTGACTGGACATCAACATATTCCGCCCCACACATCTATGCTTGAGTGGGTAATTATGATTTTTATTTTTAACCACAATTTTTTTAAATTTCAAATTGGAATGTCTAATTGTATTTGTAAGCCTGTCTCTCTGGGGTCAACATCCTATACCAATTCAGGACAGAGCAGACAAGAACACTCTCCTCTCTGAAGTGCGCACCTCCCAAGCCGTTGCTTCTTTTCACCCCGCCGTCTGCCAGCTAAGCTGCGCATTCACTGCATCGGAGGAACGCAACTAGTCCAGAATGCAGCTGCAGAATCCGTCTGGTTTTCAGCGTACTGAAAAATTCACAGATTCACTACTCCACTACCACATTTCACTGGCTCCCTCTAGCAGGTCAAATTCAATTGATGCTCAATTTATTAGAGGAGTCACTCCCACAAAATGAGACAGGGACAATCCCACCAACTAAAACCCTCTCTCATTGGGCAGTGCTACAGCCAATTATGCAGCATCCCGAATGGCTGCTGGCCACAGTGGGCTCAGTAAGATGAGTTAGGCCTGCTAATTTCCTTTTTGATGAATGCAGGTGTAGTATGTGTAAACGAGGGGAGAGTGGGTTCAGTGGGTTCAGTGGGTTGAGAGATATACTATATCTCTATGCATCATGCTGAATATAAATGCATAGGTAAACCAAGGCCATTTGTCCGGGGTGACAGAGAATCAAGGGAGGACAAGGTCACTTCAGTTTCAGTACCTCTGACTGTGCCACACAGCCTCTGGAGGACTGGAGACTTGTCCCTTAGGGAATTGAACGAATACCTGTTTTATTCAGACAATTTTCCTCTCTTTCAAAACAGAGCAGGGGTCCCCTCGTACTGGAGTCCAGATTAACGAGGAGAAATGCACGGAGACCGGTCGTGCATCGATGTGCCTTTGGCTCAAAATTGCAAAAAGCGTCAATGACCAAATATGAGGCGTGTGACCAAAGTGTGACTACGGAAGATGGATCTGGGGATTCGCGTGTGAAAAAGCTGCTGAGATCCATTCATCGTCATCAATCTCCTTCCAGTCTACCGTTAGCAGAGGATCAGGCACACTTTGTAATCAATTCTGCTTAAGCACTAAAAGCCAGAATAAGGCCAAGGTAACACCTCTCCCAAAATTACAGACCAAAACACTGATAATAAAATTGTGCCGTTTACTTCACTTGTGCTGTTCAAGAGTATCAAGAGTCTTTAAAAATGTAAGTCCGTATTGAAAAAAACTCCCCTATGAATCTTTGCCCACTGTATTTCCAGAGGCTGAAAAACTACATACATATACAAACACAACAAACAATTCTCAAAACTGGAGCGAGAATAGAGGGAGCGGGCGAATACTTGGTTCAGGATGGCTTCCTCTGGGCTGTGCGGTTCTGTTGGCAGGCTTCGTCCCCGGCCCTCTCACGGCTAGCCGGGAATGAATGGAAAGCAGGCTGCAGAATTTGAAGTGCTGAATCACAGGGAATTTCTCCAGACACTGCGGAGAGCCAGGTGGGGGGGCAGAGGACAGAAACAGCTGCTCAAACACGGTAGTAAAGGGGGCCTTCTGCAAGTTTATTTGATTTATTAACAGAGTTTTTGTCTGGGACATAGCAAAAGCATTGTTGCAATGTTACAAATCAAGCATCAGATGCATTGCATTAAGTGTTTGAAATAAAAACAAACTAAACAAAATAAGTGCACGAGCACACATAGGCACAATAAGTACATCCACTCAATACAGCAAAATAGCAAATAATAAGATAAAACAAAACACAAGCAACTGTAAATTATATAATGAGAGTAAAAAGTACAAAGTCCTTAACCATTCCAAGAACGTTTGTCTGAAAGCTCTGTTGAATGTATTAATAAATCCAGCCCTTCTACAATTCAAACCATATTATTTCAATAATTGCAAATGTATGTTTTACCATTATAATTATAGCACTGATGTTATTATTATGATGTTATAATTATTATTACATAATTGTTATTATTGATACCATTAACATGTCCACCATGTCATTATAGTGTTATTAACTTGCTACCGATGTGATTAGTATTTGCTATATTTATTTATTTTCATTTATATAAATTTTTATACCCATAATCCTTATGTTTCTGTCTACTTAATACACTCCTGTCAGCTGTGTTGCATGTATTAATAAATACCATCCTTCCATAATTCAAACCTGGGATGTACAGGTAACTGCCAAGTCACACTTATATCTTGACTCAATCAAACTGACTTTGAAGGTAACTTCTACGGAGAATGAAAATGAAAATGGCATGCCATCTTTTTCATGATACAGGAATGAAGCTAAAAGGATTCCATTGTTTGAACAGGATGGACGTATCACAGCTTCACAGTCCTGACAACAGCACCTATTGCTATGGATATTCAAACAATGCAATGTTTAAATTGACATATTTATTGGTAGAATTGTAATGTTATATGGGTCGAAATCATATAGTCATATTTGCATCATCTCTTAATTAGACATAGTAGTTCAGTTCAGTAGTTCAACAGTTAAGAGTTCAAATTAAATCATTTACGTAGAGTATATGGAATGTTTTCCATATGTATCGCAGGTTTATTTCTCTTCATAGCTAGGCAATGCATAAAATTCATCATCTATGTTCAGTTATGCCTTACTATCTCTTAAGGTAAGTGAGCTATGAATGTACTGTTCATCTAGCAGTAGCTAGACCCCTCCCTGCATTTCCTCTGATGCTGCAGTTTTGCTTTGCAAATGTTATTTCTGCGGTCTGTTTAATCACTTGGAAAATGATCAATAAATGAATGCCCTGTCATGTTAAAAATAGAGGCCATAAACAATTAATACTATTGTAAAACTGTTGATTTACATACACGCACACGCACACGCACACGCACACGCACAGACACACACACACACACACACAGTAAATACAGCCAAGGGAAGTTACAGGGGCAGGAGAAAGGCACTTAGGTGAAGGCAGATGTTTTCAACACTTCAACCATTGCAGTGGTTACTCTCCTTCCCGCATTCTGCAACAGATTGTCTTATGTAGAACCTCCCCTGGTAGCGAGGCTCACCTGGATCATACCATTGCAAGCAACTTGCAGGTAAAACTAACCCTTTTTTTATCAGGCATGGCCCTTTCCTTTTAAAAAACAATACTCAAGATCACAATCTTAAATCACAACACATTTTACACATCCATAAAATCCATGCCCTCACTAATTATAAGAGTTACTATTATCAGTTATTGTAATACTGAACACAATGGTCTGTGCTACTGTCAACTCAGGCACGCCCACCTGAACATGTTGCTCCACCACCGATTTATATACATACGAAAACACACTCCCACACACACACACGCCCGTTCACACACATGCATGTGTACTCACTGCCATTGACAGGTACACACACACACACACAAGTCAATGGCAGTACACATGCATGTGTATGAACGTGCGAGTGTGTTTTCGTATGTATGCGTGTGACTGAGTGAGTAAGAGCATGCCAATTCTCACCATGTGTGATGTTGACAATTTTTTTGATCTCCATTCTGTGTATCTTCACTGTTCTAGATTCCTGTATCAACTTGTAGTGACAAATTGTTGCTGTTTTAAACCTTGCCATCGAGTAGTAGGGCTGCTACAATTTTTAATCTCCATTCTGTGTATCTCCACTGTTCTAGGTTCCTCCAGACCTGTAGGGCTATATTGTGCTCTTTCTGAATATCTTGTCTGATTTCCCAAATGTGACGTAGACTGGCAATGCTGCAGACACACTCACGTGCACACACTCACAAGTAAACTGGTAGCAAAGTGTCAATCTGTTCTGCGGAAGCTTTAAAGGGAACTGCCACTGGCAGGAGCAGGCAGGAATGTGAGGCCTTAGGCAGCAGGATGTGAGTGTGTATCTGTGTCTGCGTGTGTGTGTGAGGGGGGGGGGGGCGGTCTGGTGTGAAACTCAGGATGTGGACTTGGAAGAAGAGAAGAGGGTGTAGCCCCTCTCTCTCTCTCTCTCTCTCTCTCTCTCTCTCTCTCTCTCTCTCTCTCTCTCTCTCTCTCTCTCTCTCTCTCTCTCTCTCTCTCTCTCTCTCTCTCTCTCTCACACACACACATACATTACAAGCTCCTCTGTGCCTCCAAGGGCACTCATTGATTCTGTTAAGAGGCTCAATAGGCCCTGTAAGCCGTGTCGTACTTTGTTTTTTATGCCAGCTCAAATCCCCTCCATTAAACTAAAAATCGAAAGGTCACTTCTCGGCTGCTACTTTTTCAAGCTACAAGTCCTGCTTGTATCTGATTAGCAGGTATAGATTTTTTTAAGAATGAGTTTTTTCATTGTACAGTACAGTGTGTGAAGTTGTGCCACAACCAAACAGACTGGTGACAGGCCTAGTTTTGGCATGTTCAGATACATTTTCGCAATGTACCAATTACAGTCTCCCACACCAAAGTGACATTGGCGGTTCATCAGGAGGTCAGTTCCCACAAACTAAACAAGTCTAACAAATTAAAATTTACATTTGTACCTATACTACAGTAATCTACATTATACATTAAATTCTCCAGTCTGTCACAAGGGTCAGATATGAATCATGGTAAGAAGTGACAACTGTAATGCCAGAGGACAGTCAAGGCTTTGAAATAAAGGCCACTGTGCGTGATACTAAGTATCTTGACTGTAGACAACTATGAGACCACAGGGAGACATACAGCAATGCAGGCAGTATCATGCTGATGTAACCATCAAACACAGATATGGCTCAAGCAGTAGCTATAGATACTGGTTGATACTGCAATATTAAAAGTACCTTGAAGCATTACTTACACATTAAAAAACACACACACACACACAATTCATGGTGCATTAAGACAGCCACCAATGAATAATATAAATCATACAGAGAAATCATTTGTTTCTATCATTACAGCTTGTTATTCTGCACGGGCGGTTTCTCAGTAGGGGCAATATCTAAAGTCTTGGATTGGTTAGTATGTGGGACGGGGTGGGGGCAGGCCTACACCTCTCATGGACGCCACAAGGGAAACTACAGCAGTCTTCATTCGACTGACAGAGAGTGATGGGTAGGCAGAGAGCGAGGCACAGTGGAAAGTACCCCCAGCAAGAGCCAGGAAGAGGGATGGGGAAGTAGGTGGGAGTACATTCAGACTGACGGAGTCTGAGAGAACAGTGAGAAACAGGCAGAAGCAGAGACAGGAAGTCGTAATTAAGTCTGGTCTCCCCTACTCCTTTCCGTGTTCCTGTAGCCCCCCTACATAGATACACAAACACATAAAGACACACACACACTTACATGCGCACACTGACGCACACACGTGCATATGCGCTCACATGCACATGCATGTGCACGTGCGCTCACACACATGCATACAAATACACACACACACACACATATGCGTGTACACACACACACACACTCTGGAAAGAAAAAGGCCCAAGCACAGCTGCAGCATCCTCCATTGGCCGCTGAGTGAAAACCGGACGTTACAGCACTGCATCCCAAACCTGCCTCCCCCTCCACACTAAGAAAACTGTTCCCATATTTTCAGAGCGACCACCCACACTTCAAAAACACGGCAAGGAGGACTGCCCATAATCCAACACAGCTGGGACAGTGAGGGAACAAATCTACACTGCAATAAAATGCTTGGACATGCCATCAATGCAGGAAGCATAAGACAAAAGGACCAATCAGTACAGTGCAGCCTGAGGCCTGTGTTGTGTTTCCTTTTTTACCCCCTCCCCTAGAAGGCCACAGTTTGAATGAATTTAATGCACTGCAGAAACATATAGTCCTATCTTCACTATCTTCTCCTCGACAACGTGCCTGGGCTCTAAGGTAGGGAGATCAGACACAAGGAGAGCTCCATAAGAAACTATGCATGCAGTTACACCCTTACCCCACTTGGTGTCAGTGCAAACTGCTAACATTGCATTACAAACCAAAGTAAATCAAACCAGACTACATTACATTACATTTACATTTTGGCATTTAGCAGACACTCTTATCCAGAGCAACTTACAAGATGTGCATTAATACATGGCAAGATCAATCATAGTCTGCGGCAGAGACTAGTTCTCACTCAAGGCTGCGTACAAGCTGGGGTTTACCTGCCTTTTCAACTCCATCAGATGAAAGGCAGGAACTGGAAGTAGTCAAGCTCCCAGGCACCCTGGCTGCCAGCTGGCTCCATGTTGTACGTCTTCTGCAGTTTCCACATGAATTCCAGGCACCTGTAAGTGACGCCCAGCGCAACAAGAGGGAAACAAACTGATCCTCAGACAGCCTAGAGCTTCAAGACTTGGATGACAAACCAATGGTCTTACAAGGAAATATCAAATACATACTGTTTCTGAGGGTACATTTATTACTAACACTTTAAGTGCTGTACATTTTGAGGTCTTCGTTTGAAAGCAAAATGAAAAAGGCCACTTTGAGTCCACCTTATGTATGGGATAGCAAGAATGATTATAGGAATGGAGCTGAAGCTGGTTTCCCCTACCTGTCGTACAACCTGAAGATGATGACGAGCTGGTCCTCCACACCCACAGTGCCCATCTTACAGTGGTCGTGCAAGAAGGCAGCAAAGGCAGCATTGTGACCTGCATGTACAATCAGAATGCCGTTACCCCAGGGCTGAACAGAATTACAGCTCTGACACTAATCTGCAAAGAGTTACAGTATTGACACTAACCTGTACAGAGGCACAGCACTGACACTTAACTGCAGCTACAGCACTGACACTAAGATGGACAGAATTGCAGCAATAACACTTACCTGTACAGAATTACAGCACTGACGCTAACCTGTACAGTTACCACAACTGCAATTCTGTCCAAGTTACAGCACTGACACTAACCTGCAGTTGCAACTTACACTGAGCCTCACCTACATTAATACAAAAAGTGCAGCTCAAACTACATCAAAAAATCTGCAGTTTACAATTCAATGTGAGTGATGCTGTGAATGCAGTGATGCGCTAATGAGCAGAGGTCCAGCAAATACAGCCAAAACCGTGGCTTGAATAACAAACGTACTTGTCACCCAACTGTTGTTACTATTATTACTGTAACAACAGCTCCCTCTAGTGTGCACTGGGCAAAGTTTCAAACACATGCAAATACATCTCATCAGTTCGTATTTTAACAGTATACAGCCTAGCAATAATTCAGACATCCCACCTCTCCCGGTAGCTCCTGGCATCAGCAACCTGACACCCGCGAGAGGTCAATAATCTCCGGCAAAACTCCACCACAGAAGCCTTTTTTTACCCCCTCTTGTTTACTCCTCAAATTAGTTTCAGGCATAATCCTGATTGGTCCCTCATGCGTCGCAGACATGTCAATCTGGCTGGGCTGGAGCTGTCGTTCACTGTGGGAGGACCTGTGAGTCCGTTTGTCACTGACGGTCAAACGTGCACTCGTGTCGGGATGGTAGAGCCCAAGATTACTCAAAACAGTACCCATGACTGATACCAGCAAAAAACAACGATACTTTTGCCCGTTGCCCTGTGTGCAACAGTGACTTCTCTGTTGGCCACGGCGGTCTAAACGACTGTAAAAGACATATCGAAGTGAGTTTAGCTAGCTAGCTACGTTACAGAGCAAAGGCATCAGTTCTTAACGTCACGTATTAGCTACTTCGCCAGCTAATTAGCCTGGTTGAGTTCATTAGGCCTCAGTCTATTTACTGGAATTAGCTTAAGACATTTTTGGAGACGATGTGTTGAGTGCAAACAGGTAAATGTTTGAAATATTGTAATTTTGATGTCAGGGAGGCAAAGCGCAGGGAAGGGTGCAAAAACATTGGGCAGTTTCTTTTTGCCAGAACAACAAAGTCTGAAAGATAAGGTGGCAAGAGCAGAGGTGCTGTTCACATCTTTTATTGTAGAGCACAATCTTTCGTTACAAATATACAAACACACTGGAAAATGATTTTAAAAGATGTTTCCAGATTCCGAAATAGCGAAGCAGAATGCTTGCATATCAACTAAGACAGCAGCAATTGTCAATATGGTACTGGAGCCTGAATGCTCACATGATCTTTTCAAGTATATTCGCACTGAAAAAAGTCCATACAGCATGGTTGATGAAAGTAACAACATCATGTGTGAGAAGGAGTGTGTAATACTTGCTCATTACTATGATGAAGACCATGAAAGAGCCACTGTTGTATTTGTAGACATGCCAGTGTGCAATAAGGCCAATGCAGAAAAAATATTCAACTGCATCTCCGCATCACAGCAAGGCAATCACACAAAGGCCCTCAATGGTGTAACTCAAGGCCGTAACCATGGAGTCAACATTGGGGGGGACCAAATCAATTTATTTATATTTTTATATCTAGGCTATATATTGGGGGACATTTTGAGCATATCTGAATATTGGGGGGGATGTGTCCCCCCCAATAAATATGGTAATTTCGGCCTTGGTGTAACTGTATAGGATTTAGCAGTGACAACTGTAATGTAATGATTGGCAAAAACAACTCTATTATCTAGAGTGAAAGCGCAGGCTCCTTACATTTACGGTGTTGGCTGTCCATGCCAAGTGTGTAGTGGTATACACTAGGAAAGATGTGACACTGGTCATTATTTATTTTAGAGGGCATGACAGCATCACAAAAGGCAGCAGAGGAAACAGGACAGAATCAGCCGCATATTGTCAGGTCAGCCGCTCAACCTCCCTCAAATCAGTCTTTCCAGGGTGGGATGTCTGATAATTCCAGAAAAAAAGAGAACTTCCAAAAAGTGATCAGGGGCCTGTCTCACGAAGCAGGATTAGTGGGTTAGCGAGCTAACTTTGGGTTTAAGCCTAGGTTTTCGGTCTTACGACTGGCTCACTTTTAACCAGGTTTTATCGCCATGGTAATTTATGCTACGAAGCTAACCTGCTCCGGAGTAGGTTAAATTCAGGCTAACAGATCAAATCCTATAATAATCCCGCCCCCTGACCAATCAGCTCTCTGGAAAATGGCCTCACCAATCCTAGAGAATTGCGCAATCTTTTTTTAAAATATCAGCGGTACAGATTCTCCGCGGAGGGAATATTGTATCTTTGCAAGCTTCTGGAGCCGTATGTCACAAATGCCACTCGTCAAAGCCATGCAATCACTGTGCAGCAGTATGTATGTATTGCCCTACATTTTCTAGCCACTGGTACATATACGTATTCTGTTGGTGATGCGGAGAACCTGAGCAAACATACAGTTTATATAGTTGTATGCAGGGTTGGGAGGGTTACTTTGTAAATGTAATTAGTGCCTGATTACTGATTACACGGCTCTGAAAGTAATCCGATACGAATACAGTTACATGTCTCAAAAAAGTAACGTAATCAGATTACTTTTAGAATACTTTTGGATTACTTACTTTTTCCATCACAGATGGGTATGTTTTGGGGTACAGGAGACATTGGGAAGCTGTTATATAGCCAAAGGTGGTGCTACTTAGTACTAAAAGGGTGCTCAAACTTTTGCACACGCCATGTTCACTTTTTTATTTGATCAGTAATACATTTAAATAGTTATTATGCATTACACTTTGAAAAGGGATGTCATGTTCAACTTTCCACTGTGTTGAGGTCAGGTCAGCTTCTGTTCATTTAATAATAAATACTAATAAATTTGAGATGTCAATTTAGCTAAATATATGCAACATTGTATCTGCATTTTTTGTTGTAGTCGTCGTCATTAACATGTTATGGAATTAGAATTTTTGGCACTGGAATAACAGCGACTTGTAAGGGATATGGCTTAGAAAAGTGCCAGTGTTGGCGGGCTGTGTAGCGGCGAATGCTCGGCAGTGCATAACGTAATTGACGTATAGTAGAGTACAATTGTCTACCAAATTGGGAGAAAACTGGGAAAAATAAAAAGAATAAAATAAAATGTCATCGTTTCAACAATAAAGAAAGCAGTATAAAATTAGCAGAGCAGTTAATGCGATGCCTCAAACCGTAGGCTAAGGTCAGGTAACAGCAAATTACTGCAGAACTGTGTTCATTAAACTGACTTACTCCAAGTGCTTTTTAAGATTCGAAGTCGAGTCCTTTGATGCCGACAGTATCTTTATTCCTGGAAGACACAAGGTACACTGGACCGACAGATTTTTCCCATGTTCTTCTTTAAACTGGAAATTGTGTCGATAACGCCACAAACTAAAAGCTGACTTTTCTTCCATCTTGTCCCTATCAATGTTTGTCTGAGTGTGGGCGTGCGCTTTTTTTTAAACGCATTTTTTTAACGCAGTTTTTTGGTTCTGTGCAGCGGCTGTAGTTTTCGTGAGCTGTGTGATGATAATCATGTAGGCGTGATAATTTCATGCTGTAACTTTAGTAATGAATATCAGCTCATTAATGTTTGTAAGGAAAACTTTCCACCAAGAATTCCAAGAAGTAATCCAAAATGTATTCACTTCAGGTTTATTAAAGTAACTGTATTCAGATTACTCGTTTTTCAAATGTAACGCGAGCTGAATACAGTTACTTGATTTTTGTATTCTGATTACGTAACGCCGTTACATGTATTCCGTTACAACCCAACCCTGGTTGTATGTATATAGTTATCAATAATGAATCAAATGTACTGTTGCATGTTAAGTGCGGTGTAATTTTCTCATATGATTCCAGAGTGATTGGTGCAATAGATTGCACTCACATTACAATCACCCGCAGCCCTGGGTGAGCCACAGTCCTGAGACCGAAAACCCATGGATAAGCCCAAAGTTAGCTCGCTAACCCACCAATCCTGCTTTGGGAAACAGCGCTCTGGATCTGTTCATATTGCATGCGATTGCCTGTGTTACAAACACTGCCCCTTTTGTGTGCACATGCTCATAGCTCGATCGGAAGAAACAGGGTTGACAGAGCGAGTTGATAATCACCGTCGTGAGACAGGTTAGCTGTAATTACCTTTGTTAGGCTTTGTGTAGCCAGCTAACGCAAAGATACCCTGACTATGTTGAACTTTGTGAGACAGGCCCCAGGTTGCAGCTACTGTAGCATCACTACACATTACCCCAGTATTTAAAACACAACAGCCACAAATAATAACAATAACAATAATAAAAGCTTCAACTGAGAGTAAACAGTGCAATCTTTAGTTAATTAATTGAAAACAACAAAATCAATGAGTACAGGTAAGTGCTACTGTATTAATTGGATTCACAATGAATATTCCACTGCTAGCCTTGCACACTTTAAATCGGGCATCACCTCTATATATCTGTTGAATGGATATGTGAATGTATTCCATGCTTTTCAATAGAACCCACAATTCTTTATCTCTTGTGTCCCCTGTTTCTCTTCACTCCCCTCTCCTCTCTCTCAGGGATCTAAAACTGGACAATGTAATGTTGTGTGGAGATGGGCACATCAAAATTGTGGACTTTGGAATATGCAAAGACAATATGCTTGGGGATAAACGTGCAAACAGCTTCTGCGGGTCGGAACATTATATTGCGCCAGAGGTATGGGACCGAACGGTGGGATGTGGGGGCTGAGGGGCCTGTGCGGTGGTTAGAGGGGGTAACACAAGATGAGTAATGGGACCCTTGTGTGCCTGAAAAACAGGGCTTATCAATTTAAGCCAGCCCTATGAAGTATGTCCCTCAAAGACAACATAAATCATGTTTCGTTAATCCCAATTTATATTTGCGTTGGGAAACCCTGTGTTTCAGAATAGGGAGGATGTTCAATCTGTTATTGAATTCAGAGGATTTCTAAAGAAACATTTGACAGTTTGGGATAATAGCAGTATAATTTGTCATGTATGAGAATGTCCTCTATTTCTGTATTTTTGTATTTGTGTATTTACAAAGCAGTAAGCAATGAACAGTACACAAGGACGTGCATTTTACAGTTTTTGATATATTTTGAGCGGCTAGACTGATCATAGTCAATATAGTCCTGCTGACCTCCTGTTAAAAACAGTGTAAGTGATCTTTGTGATAATGTCAGTGATTATTTGTGTCTCTCTTGATTGCAGATCTACCAGAAACGAGAGTACTCTTTTGCTGTGGACTGGTGGTCATTTGGGGTTCTGCTCTTTGAAATGCTGACCGGTCGGTCTCCCTTTTGCGGGGCTAATTATGATGAGCTCTACAAGTCTGTCTGCTGGGACACTCCTCCGTATCCAGGCTGGGTCAAGAAAAGCTCAAAGGACCTGCTGGTAAAGGTCTGTATGTGTGTCAACCCATCTGTCCTCCAATGTCAATGTGGAGCATATCTACCAGTGAGAGCTCTGTCAGTAGTGGCCAGTGCATCCATCATCAGTTATAGTCTGTGCGTCATTTAGCAAGATCACTGTGTATCCATCTGCACATCTTTCCATCAGTAAGATGGTTCTGTTTCAGCCTTTCAGTGAGTCAGTGAGTGAGTGACTCTGCTGGCTGGTTAGTGAGTGAATGAGAGAATCTGATTGAGAGAGTGTGTGAGTGAGTATGTGAGTGCATGAGTGCATGAGTTATATCCGAGTCCCAGTTTCATTCAGGGAGCTAGATGTGTACACTGTGTCATTAACCGGCTTTCAAACTTGCATTGCTTAATGTCAATGTCCCCCCATCTGCTTTACCCACACAGCTTCTAGACAGGGACCCCAGATGCAGACTGGGTGCAACTGGAAACATTAGAGCACACCGCTTCTTTAAGTCCATAGATTGGCCAGTGCTTGAAAGGAGAGAGGTGGAGCCCCCCTTCAAGCCTAAAATGGTACGATCCACTGGCTTAAATGCTGTTGCAATCATATTTGAATGCTTAAGAGTTGTAATGTTTTTAAAGTTTGTACAGAAGAGCCCACAAAATGTATTAGCTTCATAGATAGTTAGCTCACAGAATAAACAGGGGAGGGATCTGAATCTTGAGTCATTGCAGGATTTACCAGTGACAGGATGAGGGTGAGAGCTCTGCCATGGGACACTCTTGCGCTAAATTGTGGCATGCAGGTGGTGATAAAGGAATATGTGTCTGTATTAGCACATGTACTTTGGTAACCTACCCCTCTTCCACCTAATGAAGCCCGAAAGGGATCAAACTGCTCCAGATTGACATCTCTTTTCTGCCTATCACAGGAGGGCCACAATGATTGCAGCTCTTTCGACAAGGAGTTGCTGAATGAAGCACCCAAACTGTCCCAGGGTGACAGCAGCTCCATTGGCCCCATGGATCAGTCAGCCTTTGCAGACTTCTCATTCATCAACCCAAAGTGGTGCAGTGCACAGTGAATCAGTTCTGTGTTATGGTTAACCCTCTATGGGACACATTATGAAATACTGCTTCAAAACAATAATTGACTGTATTTTTAAGTTCAGCTGGAAACAATTCCACATATTCATTTTTCATGTTTGACCTTCACAATTCTTCTCAATTGTTTACACACAGAAACTGGTACCATGGACAATTATCAAAACCTAAAGCCTATGTATCCATGAAAATCACTCCCTGCCAAACTATAAGCACATTTTGCTTGTTTTCACACAAATTGCATTATCTAATTAACTTTTTGCAAAACCCTAAACACAATTCTTCTCATTAAGCACAATCGTCATCAATACAAACTATTGTGTTCACAAATGCTTAAATGAAAAGCACTACCATTGAAAATGCTAAACAATTTATCAATTGACCACACTCATTCCTTTACATGTGCAAACAAAAATGAAATTAGGGCAATTTTGGTTGACCATGTGGTCAACCATGGCCAGGCAAAGGGTGCAGCCAAACTTGAGCAGCTTCATTCTTGCATCCATGACCCAGACCTTCACATATGAGAATAGGTGAGTACAGTAAACATTAAAGTAATCTCAACTTTACTGTTCTTGTCTTTAGTACTACATTACAATACAGTGCTCAGTGATTACTGTAGAATATGGTAAACTGCTGCAATTGAACCACAGTACCAGTATGTATCATGTATGAAACTTGGAGCTGTAGGCTCTATTTCGTCTATTTTGTCAATACAGTATACTGTAACATAACCTATTTTTCAGAATTAGCTGTTGGTGGAAGACAAAGTCTCTTGACAGCAGAGCTGTCGTCAATATGGTACTACAAAACAATGCCATTTGACGAATATCCAGCCATTTGAGGAAAATCCAAAGTCGAATCATTGATAACAACATCATAGTATTTCAATATGATGTTGTCATCAATGATTAGCCTGGCCTGACAGACTAGAGAAGTATTTTTTTCCTGTACAGACCTACTGTATTATCATACTCTGTTTTTCCATATCCTATTCAATGAATTAGTACAAAACTAATTTGAAAAAAATATATTTTTTGACACTGTATTTGTGTATTCCTTTCATATTTGAGTTCATACAGTATCAATCTATTACACCAGGCTTCTGAACATAAGTTGTAAGTCTATAACACTACAAATGCATTAGTGAAATGTGTGATACATATTGGTACTGCTTACTTGCAGTTGTTTACCAGTCCTCAGTACAGTCTATTAATTTGATGCATGTGTGTGTCATTTTGGTTAAAAAGTGTCATTTTGAGAAGAGTTCACATAGCTTTGAATGCTACTGTATGAACTCAAATATGAAAGGAATACACAAATACAGTATCAAAAAATATATTTTTTCAAATGACAGTTTTGTCCTCAGTCGAATGGCATTGTTTTGTAGTACCATATTGATGATAGCTGTCTCTTGCTCTGCTGTGAAGAGACCACAAGCTCGTCATCTTTCAGTTCTGAAAAATAAGTTAAATTACAGTATACTTACTTACTTAAGCCCATCACCCCTAGGGGAGCATAGTCTATTGACGACGGTCCTCCACTGAGCTCTGTTCTGGGCAATTTTCTCCAGCTCTGACCACGTATGGCCTGATGTCTTGGCATCTGCCTCTAGGTCCCGCCTCCAGGTGTTTTTGGGGTGATCCCTCTTCCTTTTCCCTTGTGGGATCCAGGTCAGGGCTTGGCGAGTGATGGTGGTCTGGGGCTTTCGGAGGGTGTGACCGACCCACTTCCAACTCTGCCTTCAGACCTCTTCTCCACAGGTCCATATTGCTGACCCGGTCCCTCCAGCTCAGGTGTAGGATCCTCCGTAAGCATTTATTGATAAATGTCTGTGGCCTCTTCATGTCTGCCTTTGTCACTCTCCACGTCTCCGAGCCATATAGAAGCACAGGCTTGACTGTGGAGTTGAACAGACGCAGCTTGGTTTTGGTCTTGAGCTTTTTGAAGCCCCAAGCATTTTGCAAAATTATGAATGCCGTTCTCGCCTTTTGGATTCTTGCTTTGATGTCCTCGCCTGTACCACCATGTTTGCTTATTATACTTCACAGGTAAGTGAATGAGTCTACATCTTCCAGTGGTTCCCCTCTGAGAGTGATCGAGTTATTATTGTTTGTATTGAGGCTCAGTAACTTTGTCTTCCTGATGTGGATGTCTTTTCCATTCTTGAGGAGATGGATGACCTTCTTGATCTCCTCCTTGCTGGGTTTATTGCAGTTGATTGGTAAATCTGCTGGTGGGATATCTGATTTGTTTGGAGATGCTGGCATGTTGAGGAGCTCCTCAAAGTGTTCGTCCAAACAGTTGTTCCTCTGGATTTATGAGTTGGTTGGTACTTCACTGCCAGCTTCCTTCTTACATCATATAATTGTTTCATGTTTCTCATTGTTGCTGCCTCTTCAGTATCCTTGGCTAGGTTGTCCTCATGTGCCTTCTTGTCATTCCTGATGCTTTTCCTGACTGCCTTGTGTGCTTCTGTGTATTGTGCCTGCGCTGCTACTTTAGCTGCCCTGGTTCGGCTGGTTCAGAGCCCCTTTTAATTCCTTCCTTTTTTGCACTTTTCTCAGTCTCTCTGCAGAGATTATTTCCTTCTGTTGGGTCTTTTTCTTTCCTCGCAGGTTGTGGTCCAGGCTTCCTTTACTCTTTGCCACTCCTTGTGGAGGTCTGGGTATCTATCCTCTTGCAAGTCCTGCAGGGCTTGATACCTATTGGCTAGGGTCAGGCTGTTACAGCCACGGCCTCAACTTTGTTTATTTTTTGTGTTTCCTCGTGTTTTCTCTTTTCCCTTTCCCCTGTGTTCCTGTTCTCCTTGTCAGTTTTCATTTGTGCGTTGTGTGTCGTGGAACAGGCAGGGGACGGAGCAGGCCAGCAGGAGGTTGGTGAGTAGCCTTGGAACGGGAACACACGGAGCAGGCGAGCACGAAAGAGCGGGTGTCAGCATCGATGGTGGGCCACCAGAAGTGCCGCTTGAGCAGGCTCAGGGTGCGGCTGATGCCGGGATGACAGGCGAACCGGGAGGTGTGGACCCACTGAAGGACCGGAGATCGGACGGGGTCTGGGACAAAAAGTCGGTTCGGAGGTCCGGTACCTGGGTCAGGATGGGTCTGCTGGGCGTCACGGACTACCGACTCGATCTGCCAGGAGACTGCGGCCACCACACAGGACGGAGGAAGGATGGTCTCAGGAGTCACAGGAAACACCTCGGGGACATGGAGACGGGAAAGAGCATCGGGCTTGACATTTTTGGAACCTGGACAAAAAGTAAGGTTAAAATTGAAACGCCCAAAGAAAAGGGCCCAGCGGGCCTGGCGAGAGTTCAGACGTCTGGCTGTCTGGATGTACTCCAGGTTGCGGTGGTCAGTCCAGACGATAAAAGGCTGCTCGGAACCCTCAAGCCAGTGGCGCCATTCCTCAAGGGCGAGGTTGACCGCCAGGAGTTCACGGTTCCCGACATCATAATTTCGCTCGGCAGGGGACAGGCGACGGGAAAAAAAAGCACAAGGGTGGAGTTTTTGATCCAAGGTAGAGCGTTGAGATAACACCGCTCCCACCCCGGTGTCAGAGGCATCAGCCTCGACCACAAACTGGCGAGATGGATCTGGTAAAATGAGGATGGGTGCGGAGGTGAAGCGCCGTTTTAGCTCCGCAAACGCGGAGTCCGCTTCCGAGGACCAGATGAAACGGGTAAGGGAGGAGGTGAGACGAGTGAGGGGAGCGGCAACCCGACTGTAATCCCTGATGAAGCGGCGGTAAAAGTTAGCAAAGCCCAGGAAACGTTGTAGCAGCTTCACGGAGGTGGGTTTAGGCCAAGTCACCACCGCCTGGATCTTTTCGGGGTCCGTCCTAACCTGACCGCTCTCAATAATGTAACCCAGGAAGGAAACTGAGTGAACGTGAAATTCGCATTTCTCCGCTTTAACAAATAATTTGTTTTCCAAAAGTCTTTGGAGAACCTGGCGGACATGCTGGACGTGCTCCTCGAGACTGTGGGAAAAAATAAGGATGTCGTCCAAATAAACAAAAACAGAGCGGTTTAAGAAGTCCCGGAGAACATCATTAATAAGCGCCTGGAAAACGGCGGGAGCGTTAGTAAGCCCAAAAGCCATGACCTGGTATTCAAAGTGGCCGAGGGGGGTGTTGAAAGCAGTCTTCCACTCATCGCCCTCACGGATCCTCACCAAGTGGTAGGCATTGCGGAGATCCAATTTAGAAACAATGACGGCACCTTGAAGTGGCTCGAATGCTGAGCTGATGAGCGGAAGGGGGTATTTGTTTTTAATGGTGATGTTATTGAGGCCACGGTAATCGATGCAGGGACGAAGGGACTTGTCTTTCTTGGCCACAAAGAAAAATCCGGCACCCACAGGGGACGAAGAAGGCCTGATGAGACCCGCGGCAAGGGAATCGCGGATGTAGCGCTCCATGGCCTCCCTCTCTGGACGGGACAGGTTGAAGAGGCGGCTGGAAGGCAGGGAAGCCTCGGGAAGGAGGTCAATGGCACAGTCATAAGGTCGGTGTGGAGGCAGGGAAAGAGCGCGTTGCTTGCTGAAGACCTCGACGAGGTCATGATAATCAGGAGGGATAGAGGAGAGATCGGGAGGTTCAGCGGTGGGCGTAGGAACCTCGGGCAGAGCAGGAGCAGGAGCAGACAACAAACAAGATGAGTGACAGGACAGACTCCAGTTGGTAACTCGACTAGTGCTCCAGTCGAAGTGGGGGTTGTGTGCCACCAACCAAGGCTGGCCGAGGACTAGGGGAGCGTGGAGTGAGGAAAGGACGTGAAACTGGAGGGTCTCGTGGTGATTACCGGAGAGGGTGAGGTGAAGGGGTACGGTGCGGTGGGTAACTTGGGCGAGGAGCTTGCCGTTGAGAGCGTTGGCTTTCAGAGGAGTCGTGAGGGGTTCCAATGCAATCCCAGCTTGGGCGACGAGGTTGGAATCCAGGAAGTTCTCGTCAGCTCCGGAGTCGACCAATGCAGACAAGGGCAGGGACTGCTGGTTCCATGACAATACGGCGTTGAGCTGCATATGAGGTCGCGGTGTTGGTGGGGTGGTAGCAAGACTCGCCAGGACCCCCAGAATCACTGGCGAGCCCCCTCTTTTGGCCGAAGGGAGCAGGAAGACAGGAAGTGACCAGACTGACCGCAGTAGATGCAGGATCCCGATTGCACCCTCCGGAGACGCTCAGCTGGTGAGAGACGAGCCAGTTGCATGGGAACCTCTTCGGAGACGGCTGAGGTGGAGACAAGGCCGGGAAGAGAGGCAGCAGGGGGTTCAGGTCTTGATTTTGGAGGGTAGAGAGAAGAGCCATGGGAAGGAAAGGTGGAGGAACAATGGACAGCTCTTTCCCGGTAACGCTCGCGGAGGCGGTTATCCAGTCTAATGACCAGGGAAATGAGGTCGTCGAGACTTGATGGGTCATCCCTGGCAGCCAACTCATCTTTCAGTGAGTCGCTGAGACCGTGCCGAAAGGCACCTCGGAGCGCCAGGTCGTTCCAACCGGACTCCGCAGCAGTGATGCGGCCACAGTACGGGAACCCTGGCAAATGGTGAACAAACGTTGATTGACGTCCGTGCCTCGGACGGGGTGGTCGAAGACATTCCTTAACTCTGACATGAAGCGGGAGTAGGAGGTGAAACAGGAGGAATTGCTCCCCCACAAGGCGGACGCCCATGCCAGCGCATCCCCCTTGAGCAACCCCATTACGTAGGCGATGCGGGACCCATCGGTGGAATAAGAGGTGGGCTGCTGCTCGAAGACCAGGGAGCATTGGATGAGGAAGGCGCGGCACATACCCAGGTCACCGGCATAGCGATCCGGAGCAGGAACGTGAGGCTCCTTGTGCGGGAAAACTGGCGGATCCGGGGGTGAAGCGACGACAGGAGGGGAGCCTTGGGCAGCGAGTTGTAAGGACAAGTCTTGCACCTGGGTCCTGATCTCCTTTACGCTGGCGGAGAGGCCGCGCAGCTCTGTCATCAGCTCCTGGAGGGATTGGCCATGTTGGCCGACAAGAACGCCGTGTAGGGACAGGGCCTGACGGAGCTGGTTCGTGTCCGCTGGATCCATGTTGGTCAGATCGTTCTGTTATGTTGACAGGAACGAACCCAAACGCAGACACAGACAAGGTTAGAATGGAGAGTGATGATTTAATGATAATAGTAATGACAGAGGTAGTGGAAGACGATGAGCTGGACAATGGAAGGGATGCACAGGAGGGCAGACAGGATGAGGGAACCGGAGGGCAAGCTAAGCGTGCAGGCAGGCGGGGCTGGCAGGACGGACAGAGCTGGCAGACAGATGAGGAATGAACCTGAACACAAAGGGAGACAACAGGAACAAGGGTAAACATACTGTAGCAAGACCAAGGGTGTGGGGTTTCCACTCGCTAATAAATGATAATTTATTCACTGTACCACGCAGATAATGGAGACACGGGAGACAGTTCCAAATAAACACACGTTTATTTTTAGGCACCGGCGGAAGGATTCGCATATACGGAAGTGTCTTTCCCGTGGCAGGAAAACACAGCCCGCACAGAAGTCCCGGTAATGAACACAAAAACAAAGTCCACAAACTTCCCTTTATCAGGATTGTCCGTGATCCGATTGCGTGGTCGTGGTCCGTTCCAGGGTAATCCGTTGCCGTCGTCGTCGTCCAATTCCGTAGTTCGTTTCAAAAAATAATCCGTCCAAAAAGTAATTCCAAAAACAAAAACTAGCTAGCTATCTTCTCTCTCTCTCTCTCTCTCTCTCTCTATCTCTCTCTCTCTATCTCTCTATCTCGATCTATCTCTCTCTCTCTCTATCTCCTTCCTACTCCCAACAGCATCCTTGTGAGAGAGCTCTTTTAAAGACTGGTGATTTCATTACGCGCGTCAGCTGTGGAATCCGTCCCGGGTTCCCATCAGTGCGCGGGTGGAGCCAGCATGCCGAAAGGTATCTCCCCTCTATGACGATGCCATAGGGACCCGCGCCTACGCGGGCGCTACACACCCTCCCCTCAGCTCCGACCCGGGCGGGGGAGCGGCCTGGCACCACAGGGCTTCTCTCCGCAGAGGGCGTCCGCATTGCCATGGTGGACGCGGACCTGTGGAGCACATTAAAATTAACGGTTGCAATGATAGAACCAACGGGTCACTCTCGGGTTAGTCTCGCGATTTCTGGACATCCAGACCAGCGGGCATGATCCGTGACTAAGGTGAATGTCCTCCTAATAAATAATACCGGAGTGTCTCTAGTGCCCATTTGATCGCCAGGCACTCTTTTTCCACGGTCCCGAGTATCTTGTTTCCCTCGGTATCAGCTTACGGCTGATGTACATCACGGGTGTTCCTCACCCCCTGTACCTGAGACAGGACCGCCCCGATTCCAGTCTCTGATGCGTCCGTCTGGACCAGCAGGGGTTTTTGAAGTCGGGAGTGACTAGCACCGTCCGGAACAGAGCG
>JAINUG010000190.1:1376491-1464396 GCA_029706075.1 Aldrovandia affinis | reverse complement strand
CCTACTGTCCAGTCACCTTCCATCAGCGTGTCTTTTCCTTTCAAAAATAAAATAAATCCTGCTGCACTACCTCCTCTTGCCTATATGTGATGCCCTCTGCCCGCATTCTCCACCATATGTGGTGTCCCCAGGGGTTGGGCGACACACACAGATCTTGCAGAGGGCGTAGGCAAGTTTAAGAACACGGAGGAGGCAGTATTCAAAAACAAAACAATGATTTATTAAACTAATACTGACAAACACAAAACAAGGGGGATGCAAACACACAAAGTCCGCAATCCTACTCGTTGTCAATGTCCAAAATCCAGTTCCGTAATCCAGGTCAATTCCGTAGTCCAGTCCGTAGTCAATCCAAAGGGGGGTCCTCAAACAATTCAATTTCATACACAAACAATCCAAAAAACACTCACTCTCTCTAAATCCCAGCTAGTCAAACGACGTTACGGTTTTCTCTCCTTTCCACGTTCACAACACACTCACGAACACTTTCCTACTCCTTTCCAAGTGTGATGGGAATCAGCCCTTTAAATAGGCAGCCATTTCCTTCATAGGCGCCGATTTATGTTTCTGCCCGTGGGTGCTCAATACCCAGGAAATTTTGAGCGTCAAACATTTCAATTCCTGCATTCAAATTTTTATGCACCAATTTGTGCCTTTTCTGCATCAATGTATGGTGGAAATGTCTTTATTTAGCCTATGTAATTATGGAATATAAGCACCAGAGTGCTTTTTGACAACTTCAGCATAGTTAACGTTAGTTAACCCAAACTAGTACGTTACCGTAAAAAGACGTTACACAAGCCGTTTTCATAGGGTTGCTATTCGTTGTGCTCTAGCCAGCCAGCTTGGCCATAGGAACATGTACAGTACCCATCCCCACGCCCAATAAACCTTGTGCAATAACCATAGCCTACATGACTTAGCTATATACGGATTTGGAAAAAGTAGTCAAACGCACGCAGATCAGCACCATACAGCGACCGACACGCGCGCACGCGCACACACACACAAAATATTTACAGGGATTGAGATCAAAAGTTTACAATACTGAAACGCTCGGAAAGTCATCAATGCCATAGAAATGATTTAGTAAAAAGGCTCACATCATCACATGAACATAAATCATAGGCCAAGTGCACAGTCCAACACAATCCGGCACCACCGTAGTACACCCATAAAGAACGCAACATAGCCTACCCAAGCATAAAGGGCCTAACAAGCTAAACAAGTTATAATATTGTTACACACGCAATGACGCAAAGAAAGCATAAGCGCACAGAGTAAAATACAGTCAATTAATTAACCAACACATAGGCCCACACAGTAGCCTACCCTACAAGCCAAACAAGTTATAACACGCAATGACGCAAAGCATAAGCGCATGCAGTAAAATAGTCAATTAAATAACCATCAACACATAGGCCCACACAGCTACTAAATATAAAAAAATTGATTTGTTTTTCACTCATCATTGATGTTACTTCTTTAGGAGGAAAGTGTTGCTCCTTGCAGCCCGTGCGCTTGATGAATTCATCAGCGATTGCATCCAGGCTCCTACTCCGTGACACTTTCTTGTGACAGTTCAATACAGCAACATGGTTCAGTTTTCTTGCCCCATTGTGGATCGCAGATGGGTTTTAAGACGCGATTGAGGACCGCAGGCCTGAAAATGACCTTTCTGAAGTGCAGGATGTTACCGGGACAGTCAGTGCGAGTTTCACCAGTTTGGTCATCTCTGGCAACAAGGTTCTCAGGTGCTCTCCTTGGTCGCCTTTCAGGAAGTCCACTACATCTTGAAATGTAGCTAGGCACACTCCTCGTTGTTTTGCTACGTCCGTGCACATATCACGATGCAGTGTCAGCCTGACTTCATCCAAATCATCCCCATGGAACTGCACGATGCTTTTGCAGTCGCCCTTTCCGGTCACAAAGTTCTCAACATCTTGCATGTGTTTGAATGCAGAAGGACTAAATCAGCAATCCAGGGATGTTGATGCTGTATCCATGATCTCGAAGTATTGCTGTCGGTACATTGCCTCTGGTGTTTGAAAGCTGTGTGGCGGTGCACCTCTATCCAGTCGGGGGGAATCTTTCTTGGTTTTGGCACAGTTGGGCTCTCCAAGTTCAGGTCATGTGCTGCTGCGGTAGTGTCTTCCCAAAAGTCTTGGAATCCTTCTTCACGAAGAGACCTTATGTCCTCTCTGAGTGTGTCAACCATCTGTCTAGCTTTCTGTAGGTGCAGCTGGCTCTTTTGGAGTGCGGCATTGACTGTTTCCATGCGCGAGAAGAATTTCAGCATGAGTTTCAACGAGAAAAAAGTGCTAAACTTCTGCAGGTGCACAAGCAGACCGTTGGCTTTACCTCCTGCGTCACCTTTGTCGTTTAAACACAGGTCCTCGAGAAATTCCATTAGTGCACTGTAGTTGGAAGCAATGGATTGTAACGAGGCCGTTTTCACGGTCCAGCGCGTTGGGCACAGAGGTCTCAAAGACGATGCTTCTTTGCCTTGAAACTCTTGGAACCAGCTGAGTCGCTTGGCGAATTTCTGATCAGTGTTATCATGTCACGAATAAGTACCATGAAGTTGCGACATGCATGAATGGTTTGACGACATCATGCACAACCAAATTCACAACATGCGCGGTGCAATGGATGTATAGTGCTCGGGGCTCCTGTTCCTGCACGCGAGCCTGTAGGCCTGTTCGAATGCCAGACACATTTGATGCGCCGTCGTAGCACTGTCCTCTACATTTACCGATTGGCAGTGAGAATCGCATCAGCACGTCTTTTAACAGCTGAAAAGTCGTCTGCTGTTGTTTTTGGTGTCTCATAAAATCCAACAAAAAGTTCCTCTGGCTCCAGATTTTCAGTCACAAAACAGAAACAGACAGACACCTGCTCTTTGACCGTAATGTCGGCTGTCTCGTCCATAATCACAGAGAAAAACTCAGCAGACTTTATTTCTTCAAGTAGAGTTCTCAGCACATCATGGGCCATGATTTCAATCATCTCGTTTAGGATGTCATGAGATAGCCACTTGCTCTCCTTACGAGCCAGCCATGATTGTAACTCTGGGATATCTCGAGCACGTACGTTTAGCAACTGGGTCAAATTGGACTCCTCGTCTGTTTTTCCCCGAATGGCCAGTCCCTGGCACGAAAGATATTGGATAGAGGATAGGATACCCAACAAAGCTATTCTTGCATCAGCCATCTCCTTTTGTTTACCGGCAGAAATCGAAGCGGCAACATTAACACCCGCATTAGCAGCGGTAACAATGCTAACAGCAGCTCGATGCAGATTTGACTTCTCGTGGAATCGAATCATTCTAGTGCTTTAGCCCAGCTGGAAAAGCCATCTTGTACAAAAGCTTTCAAAGATTCTTGATCGTGTGATGTGGATGGAAGCGGGGCACCCATGTTTTTAGCTGTAGTGCAAACCTCACAAAATACCTTATTTTTTGTGGCTTCATAGGCTATCCAGGGGAATTTTACTTTCCAGCTAGCTTGATACATCCGTCCCTTCTTTTGTCCATGTTCGCTGCTGCATTTCCTTGTTCCGCCCCTTGGGCTGCCACACTGTATTGACAAAATAGAAATAGCCTACAGCTCCAAGTTTCATACATGATACATATTAGTACTGTGGTTCACTTGCAGTAGTTTACCATATTTTACAGTAATCACTGAGCACTGTATTGTAATGTAGTACCAGACAAGAACAGTAAAGTTGAGATTACTCCAATGTTTACAGTACTTACCTATTCTCATATGTGAAGGTCTGGGTCATGGATGCAATAATGAAGCTGCTCAAGTTTGGCTGCACCCTTTGCCTGGCCTCCCTCAAGGGCTGTGTCCGAAACCGCTCCCTATTCCCTATATAGTACACTATATAGTGTGTACGCCATTTTGTAGTGTGCGACGAATTCTAAACTGTTAATTTCGTTCACTATATAGTGAACGAGAAAATACCCACAATTCACCGTGATTTGTAGTGTACATCGACTGTACCCTACAATTTATCCCGTGTACCACAATGCAATGCGGTCGTGTCATACCGTCATACATACACCTCCGTTTATGCCTCAAGAAAAGTTCAGCCAACAGCAGTAACAACAGCAACAGGAATCATGGTGGTGGTAACGTTAGCTAACTGCTTTAGCCACCGATAGCTACCGTTATTATCGCTATGGGAGTTGGTGCTAGTCATGAGCTCGTGAGTTATCCTAACGTTATTTTCTCCACACGAGCTAGTTAGCTCCCAACTTCTATAACGGTAGCTATTGGTGGCTAAAGCAGTGGCTAGCAGACAGCACCACAGTTGACAAAACCACACTTGCACATCATTAGAATTTCAACAATTTATTTGGGATTTAACATTCAAAACTGAACATGCAAACCCGATACCACCTGAGTACATTTCAACCCGCTGCCATGAGTGCTCGGTTTGTTTACGATACTGGGCGCGTCTGCTTGCGTCACCTGAATATCCGGCACTTTTTTTTTTGACGCAAATGACGTTCAGTTGTAGTATCCGAAAACACTACTTTTGTTCGCTACATAGTACACTATATAGTATATACTATATAGGGAATAGGGAATAGGGAACGAGTGAGCGGTTTCGGACACAGCCAAGGTCAAACCAAAATTGTCCAAATTTCATTGTTAGGGGAGTTTGCCTGTGGCCCCTGTGGTTTACCTGGGCTAAATCTCTGATTACTGATTTAATAATTTAGGTAATTAGTGCTTGCACTAATGAGGACTGAGTGTGGTCGATTGATGAATTGTTTAGCATTTTGAATGGTAGTATTTTCCATGTGAACACAAGAGCTTTTATTGATGAAGTCTGTGCTTAATGAGGAGAATTGTGTTTAAGGTTTTGCAAAAAGTTAATTTGATAATGCAATTTGTGTGAAAACAAGCTAAATGTGCTTATAGTTTTGCGGGCAGTGTTTTTTAATGATACATAGGCTGTAGGTTTTGATAATTGTATCCATGGTACCAGTTTTTGTGCATAAACAATTGAGAAAATCTGTAAGTTAATTGGGGAGTTTGAGGAAAAAATGACCCGTTATGAGTTTTTCTGTCATAGGGAGCATTTCATTTTTTTTTTTTAAACGACATGTTAAATGCATACATTCTTTATAAAACACCTTAAGGAAGCACAACATTTTTTTTTCAACAGGAATTGTGTCAATTATTCACTTTAAAAAAATTGCCATGATGCCCTTCTACCATGTGCCATAAAGCATGCCACTGTCTCTGCTAATTCCCCTAGATACCAAAATGTTTGACCAAGGACCAAACACTATAACTTTAATGGTTAAAGGAGAAGTCATGTCATAAATCTCCAGAGACATTTGATTTGTAAGATGTTTCTAGCTTTTAAAATGAACTGTATTTCCTTGAGGGTTAAATATGTTGTGGTAGGACCAGGGGACCAAAGTACCAGGTAGTTTGCAATAAAAGTAAGAGGCCAAAGACAAACAAATGCACTATCAACAAATGTATTTGTTGAAGAAGTGAATCTGGGAAAAAATACTCGGGAGAAGGGACAAAAAATGAAAATTATTTTAAAAAGGACATCCTGTCTCCAGTGTGGAATCTTAACTACACTTCAGGTAAGTAACTCACTGTACATAGTTTGGCCAGCTAAGCTGGTTGCAAACAAATTAAATTACCAAATTGACGTGCCACTCACAATTGTTGTCACAGAGCCGGGTTTAATCACATACGGGTAGTCCTCCAAACAGAAGTCAAAACCAAGTGATCTGTATACATTTCCACTCTCCAAAACACATGCCGTTCTCCCTTCTAGCTTTTCCCGGATTTGTACTTCTCGCCCCTGTTAGCACAGGTAAAGCTTTTATTCAATCTTTAACAAGGCTGATTGTCTCCCTTTGTGTCTCTTTAGAAATTTGGATTAGGCACTCACAGGTAATCAGCTGAGTGAAGCCAAACTTTGGGAATATACTACCTGTCCAGTACATTTACCCTGGTCATGTCACAATGTACATTGTCATTTATTTGCTGTATTTATTTTTATAATAAACTTGAAAGATCAATAAAAGAACTTGATTCTGTCTTTATTACACACTAAGCATGCTGGTGTGAAGAAAATGGCAAGCATATTTTGTCATCTTATGTGGAGGGAACTGGAGAAAATAAAGACTTTTAAAACAAGAGATTTTAAAAATCAAGGTTTTTTTTGCATCATTGAGTGCTGCAAAACCCCACCTTCCTATGTCTGGGAGAAAATGAAAATCAATGCTTTGAATTTAGGATTGTGTGGAGGTCGGAATGATTAAGATCTCTCAAATCTGATGGTAGTGGAAATGTGTAAGTCATGACACTAAGGGCGACACTTCTCACACAATTCATACAATTTCACACAGTTTCACACCAAACCTGTAGGTTCTCATTTTATTCTAAATGCAGTTTATGTTTCCTTAGAGTTACCAAATGTCCAGAATCTTGTAAACAAACCAATATTGATTTGCCCCTGCTCAACAATCTCATCCAAAAAGGTGTCAAAATTCAAATATCACTCTATGCTACTTTGTCAAAGTAACACGTTTTGAAATTAAATCCCTCCCAGCATATTGAATCTAAAACATTATGTGTATATTTTCAAAACTTACATTGCTTTCGAGAAGGGATGGCTACCATACGATCAAAGAGATGAGAGGGGTGCAGGTAGCACAAGGTCTGGAAAAAGAAAGATCAAATCCCTTCACAGACAGCATAATTTCCAGTTACAAAACAGCCCACAACATTTTGTTTCACTATAAGGCACAACCTGCCAGAGGCTGGAAGAGCAACATCTGTGCATTATTGTACCTGCTGTGGCTTTATTCTGACCCATTTCACAATATATATCAGCCTAAACACAGCTTTCGCCTGCAGAGCAGATGAAGAGTCAAGCCAAATGGAGGTTATTCAAAAGGGAATCAGAATACAAGAAGTTAACCCAAGACCAAATTCATATATATACAGGTGCATCGCAATAAATTAGAATATCGTGGAAAAGTTTATTTATTTCAGTAATTCAATTCAAGAAGTGAAACTCATATATTATATAGATTCATTACACACAGAGTGAAATATTTCAAGCCTTTATTTCTTTTAATTTTGATGATTATGGCTTAGAGCTAATGAAAACACAAAATTCTGTATCTCAGAAAATTCGAATATTACATAAGACCAATAAAAAAATGATTTTTAATACAGAAATGTCGGCCTTCTGAAAAGTATGTTCATGTATATGCACTCGATACTTGGTCAGGGCTCCTTTTGCATGAATTACTGCATCAATGCGGCGTGGCATGGAGGCGATCAGCCTGTGGCACTGCTGAGGTGTTATGGAAGCCCAGATTGCTTTGATAGCGGCCTTCAGCTGGTCTGCATTGTTGGGTCTGGTGTCTCTCATCTTCCTCTTGACAATACCCCATAGATTCTCTATGGTGTTCAGGTCAGGCGAGTTTGCTGGCCAATCAAGCACAGGAATACCATGGTCATTAAACCAGATATTGGTACTTTTGGCAGTGTGGGCAGGTGCCAATTCCTACTGGAAAATGAAATCAGCATCTCCATAAAGCTTGTCAGCAGAAGGAAGCATGAAGTGCGTCTGGTAGACGGCTGCGTTGACTTTGGGCTTGAGAAAACACAGTGGACTAACACCAGCAGATGACATGGCACCCCAAATCATCACTGACTGTGGAAACTTCACACTGGAGTTCAAGCAACTTGGGTTCTGTGCCTGTCCACTCTTCCTCCAGACTCTGGGACCTTGATTTCCAAATGAAATGCAAAATTTACTTTCATCTGAAAAGAGGACTTTGGACCACTGAGCAACAGTCCAGTTATTTTTCTCCTTAGCCCAGGTAAGACGCTTCTGACGTTGTCTCTGGTTCAGGAGTGGCTTGACACGAGGAATGCAACAGTTGTAGCCCATGTCCTGGATACATCTGTGCGTGGTGGCTCTTGATGCACTGACTCCAGCCTCAGTCCACTCCTTGTCAAGCTCCCCCAAATTCTTGAATGGGCTTTGCTTGACAATCCTGTCAAGACTGCGGTTATCCCTGTTGCTTGTGCACCTTTTCCTACCACACTTTTTCTTTCCACTCAACTTTATATGAATATGCTTGGATACAACACTCTGTGAACAGCCATCTTCTTTAGCAATGACCTTTTGTGGCTTACCCTCCTTGTGGAGGGTGTCAGTGACTGTCTTCTGGACAACTGTCAAGTCAGCAGTCTTCCCCATGATTGTGTAGCCTACTCAACCAGACTGAGAGACCATTTAAAGGCTCAGGAAACCTTTGCAGGTGTTTTGAGTTAATTACCTGATTGGAGTGTGGCACCGTGAGTTTACAATATTGAACTTTTTCACAATATTCAATATACAGAATTTGGGGTTTTCATTACCTGCAAGCCATAATCATCAAAATTAAAACAAATAAAGGCTTGAAATATTTCACTTTGTGTGTAATGAATCTATATAATATATGAGTTTCACTTTTTGAATTGAATTACTGAAATAAATTAACTTTTCCACGATATTTTAATTTATTAAGATGCACCTGTATATATATATATATATATATATCTGAAATGATTAGTATAATCACAGTACAGGTGTACACACCAGAAAATATAACAAATTTAGCTACCCCAACAGCACTATGACAGTAAAAAGAGAGAGAGAGAGAGAGAGAGAGAGAGAGAGAGAGAGAGAGAGAGAGAGAGAGAGAGAGAGAAAAAAGAGAAACCTGTGAAGTCGTAGACCAGCCAGGAATTGGAAAGTGTGTTTGTTTGTGTATCGACTTGGATTGTTTTGAGGACCCCCTTTGGATTTGACTGCGGACTTGGAACTGGATTTTGGATTTGGATTGGACTTTGACAACGAGATAAGGATTTGTGGACTTTGTGTTTGTATTCCCCTGAAGACCCCACCCTTTGTTTTGTGTTTGTCAAGAGATTAGTCGTTTAATAAATTATCATTTTGCTTATATTACTGCCTCCTCCGGGTTCTTGCACTTGCCTATGCCCTCTGCAAGGTCCGTGAGTGTCGCCCAACCCCCGGGGACACCACAATATATATATATATATATCATATATGCAGTGATGAGTGTATAATCACAGTATAGATGTACACACCAGAAAATATAACAAATGTAGTTAGTCCAACAGCGCTATGACATCACAGGTGTTCAGAATGTTGATATCAGGTTGCAGCTACTGTGACAGTAGGACAACTGTGACAGTATCAACATCTTAGAATTACAGGGTCAAAACTGACATTTAAAAAATACAATTGGGGAAATAAGTATTGAACACCAACATTTTGTCCAGTAAATGTATTTCCAATGAGCCTATTCAAGTGAAATTTGCACCAGACTTTGGTATTAACTCAAAAAATCCAGACAAAAAATCTAAACATTAAAATCCATATGTAAATAAAGTTATGTGTAATAAAGTGGAATGGAACAGGAAAAAGGTATTGAACACACTAAGAAAAAGCAGTACACCACAGCAAGGAAAGGCAAGGAACCAGCTGAAAACCATAACTAATTAGGAGGCAACTCTACCTCCAATCTGTGCTAATTAATGTCAGCTGGGTTAGAATATATTGATGGGCTATAAAAGGTTTTTTTTGTTACCAAGGTGCCACACAAGAAACATCTAATGATGGGTAAAAGCAAAGAGCTCTCTCAAGACCTTCGCAACCAGATTGTTGCAAAACATGAAAATGGGATTGGCTACAGACGTATTTCACAACTTCTGAATCTTCCAGTAAGCACCATTGGGGGCATTATCCGTAAGTGGAAGCAACATCACTCCACCATCAACCGGCCACGCACAGGAGCTCCTCGCAAGATTTCTGATCAGGGAGTCAGAAGGATACTTAGAAGAGTAGCCAAAGAGCCAAGGACCACTAGGAAAGAGCTCCAGAAAGACTTGGAGGCAGCAGGTACAACTGTGACAGAAAGGACAGTAGGCAATGCACTCCACCACCATGGCCTCTGTGCACGCTCAGCCCGCAAGACTCCACTACTGAAAAAAAAGACATGTTGAAGCTCGTTTAAAGTTTGCCAAACAACATTTGGACAAGCCAGTGAACTACTGGGAGCATGTACTACTCTGGTCAGATGAGACCAAAATTGAACTTTTTGGCTGTCACACAACACACCATGTTTGGAGGAGAAATGGCACTGCACATCACCCGAATAACACTATACCAACAGTGAGAAACATCCTAAAATATACAATGACCAGTCTGGAATCCCAGACAAACACTGCAACCAAGTTGGACTGCGAAAGTGGGGAGCCCGACTTAACCTTGTTCAAGACAGTAGGGGCAAACTGCCATACTTTGATCACAATGCTTATCTGGACGAGCTATCAGCCTTATTCCTACGTGACCATGACGAGACAGCAGCCTGGATCCAACGTGACCTTGACGAGACAGCAGCCTGGATCACATGTGACCTGGAAAAAATTAAATCCCAAATACAGCAAGCTCCGAAATTACCAGTGGACAAGGTTCAAGGTGACCTGGAGGAGTTGATTGCTGAGAAGCAACTTAGCCTGGAAGGAAAAGTTGAACAGATCCAACATGACCTCGATAAAACTGCAGCTTGGATCTGAAGAATTGTGTATGCTGTCTGTTGTGAAATACATTAACCGTGCCATTTTGACGAGGTCATCTGTATAGGAATGAATGAGTTGAGATCCAACGTGACCTTGATGATACAGCTTTCTAGATCTTGAAAAAACAGCTGCCTGGATCCAGTGTGAGCTTGATAAAACAGCTGCCATGATTCAACTTGACCTGAAAAAAATGGAAAATCATATTCAGCGTGTCCCAGTAGACAAGATTCAGTTTGACCTGGAAGAAGTTTCCGCACAGGTACAAAGGGACCTACATGATTTGATTGACGAGTTGCTGTTTAAGCCGCCTAAGCTGGAAGAAAAGGCAGCACTGATCCTGTGCGACCCGGAAGTGAAGCCTGCCACACCTCACCATGACCTGGTGGAATGCCCACTTAGCATCTCCCTGGAAAACTTTGTGTTGCACAAAGTGCTGGGCGAGGGCTCATTCGGAAAGGTAGAGGTTAATCTATGTTGCTAAAATCTCAGTGCTACTATGAATGATTGATAGCACTCACTTAAATCATAACTAATCACTAATACACTTAACCCTCTCCTCTCTGTTTTCTCCTCTTATTCTTTCATCTCCCCTCAGATCATACTGGCAGAGTTGAAAGAAAGTGGGGAGTTCTTTGCCATCAAAGCCCTGAATAAGAGCAGTGTCCTGACTAATGGCTATGCAGAATACACCATGATTGAGAAGAGAGTGCTGAAGTTAGCAGTGGAAAACCCTTTCCTTGCCCATCTGCACTCTACATTCCAAACAAAGGCAAGACATCTGTATTCCACCTCTCAATCCAAGATGACACCTCTCATCACACACCTGAACATCACCTGCTAGACTAACTTAATTCCCCTTCCCTTTATGCACTTGCAATCCATTTCAGAAACCAGGAAACCTCCCCCCACATACCTACTATACCCCACATTATGCACTAAAGTAACACCCCTCCCTGTCACAAGTATCTTCCTCACCTTCCAGGCCAAAGTAGCACCCCAAGTACAGACAGGTCTTTCCACATAATAAGTGACAATGCTATTTGTGTTTTAGGATAACTTATTCTTTGTGATGGAGTATATTACCGGAGGAGACCTGTTTTCCCTCATAGAAGAGAAGAGGCGCTTTGACCTGGTCTCCACACGGTGAGTGCAATGGTCTCACTTAACCCTTATGCCGGAGGAGAGGTGGGCTCAACCACTGTCACTCAAATTACATCATAAACCAGAGATCGTGGGCTGTGGTTAATTTGGTTGCAAAATGCCATCTTGGGTTAGATACAAAACACTTGTTTACGGATAGTGTTATTCTCAGTCATCTGTCATGGCAACCTCCTATTATCTCATTAGTCATTTGACCTGTGACATGTGAGTGCCACTCCAGACAACTAATCTGACTCTCAGATGATACTTCTTGGTTAACTTAATTAACCACTGGTTGAGTTCATCTTTTATAGACAAAAGTAGCACACTTCAACAAATGCTTCATGAAAAAAGCTGAAAGTCTTCTTTCCTCTGCTCACCTCCTTAGAATTACATGACATCTTCATTAGCCTGGCATAGGTTTTAATGAGCTCATTGTGACCTGTGTGTTTCTATGAATTATTCAGCCCTTCCCGATCAAATGGCACTGGCCTATGCTCAATTATGCTCTTGTCCCCCTTTCTCACTCTCTTTTAGATTTTATGCTGCGGAGTTGATATGCGGGCTCCAGTTCCTCCACAGAAATGGAGTCATACACAGGTAAAATACTTGTGCTCCTCCATCTCTAGGAGTTGGTTTCACTGGAGCTCAGTTCTGGAAAAGTTCAGAATCATGTTGTGCAGATTAGAGAGTCCTCTATACAGTCAGTGTTTCCCAGCGGTGATGATGTCAGAGATTAAGTCAGTGTGTCTCCCTGTGATGATGTTAGAGATTAAGTCAGTGTGTCTCCCTGTGATGATATCTCTCACTCTGTGGCAAAGTGCAGCACATACTGCATGCACACCTCTCCACAATGAATATTCCACTGCTAGCCTTGCACACTTTAAATCGGGCATCACCTCTATATATCTGTTGAATGGATATGTGAATGTATTCCATGCTTTTCAATAGAACCCACAATTCTTTATCTCTTGTGTCCCCTGTTTCTCTTCACTCCCCTCTCCTCTCTCTCAGGGATCTAAAACTGGACAATGTAATGTTGTGTGGAGATGGGCACATCAAAATTGTGGACTTTGGAATATGCAAAGACAATATGCTTGGGGATAAACGTGCAAACAGCTTCAGCGGGTCGGAACATTATATTGCGCCAGAGGTATGGGACCGAACGGTGGGATGTGGGGGCTGAGGGGCCTGTGCGGTGGTTAGAGGGGGTAACACAAGATGAGTAATGGGACCCTTGTGTGCCTGAAAAATAGGGCTTATCAATATAAGCCATCCCCATGAAGTATGTCCCTCAAAGGAAACATAAATCATGTTTCGTTAATCCCAATTTATGTTTGCGTTGGGAAACCCTGTGTTTCAGAATAGGGAGGATGTTCAATCTGTTATTGAATTCAGAGGATTTCTAAAGAAACATTTGACAGTTTGGGATAATAGCAATATAATTTGTCATGTATGAGAATGTCCTCTATTTCTGTATTTTTTTATTTGTGTATTTACAAAGCAGTAAGCAATGAACAGTACACAAGGACGTGCATTTTACAGTTTTGGATATATTTTGAGCGGCTAGACTGATCATAGTCAATATAGTCCTGCTGACCTCCTGTTAAAAACAGTGTAAGTGATCTTTGTGATAATGTCAGTGATTATTTGTGTCTCTCTTGATTGCAGATCTACCAGAAACGAGAGTACTCTTTTGCTGTGGACTGGTGGTCATTTGGGGTTCTGCTCTTTGAAATGCTGACCGGTCAGTCTCCCTTTTGCGGGGCTGATTATGATGAGCTCTACGAGTCTGTCTGCTGGGACACTCCTCCGTATCCAGGCTGGGTCAAGAAAAGCTCAAAGGACCTGCTGGTAAAGGTCTGTATGTGTGTCAACCCATCTGTCCTCCAAAGTCAATGTGGAGCATATCTACCAGTGAGAGCTCTGTCAGTAGTGGCCAGTGCATCCATCATCAGTTATAGTCTGTGCGTCATTTAGCAAGATCACTGTGTATCCATCAGCCTTTCAGTGAGTCAGTGAGTGAGCAACTCTGCTGGCTGGTTAGTGAGTGAATGAGAGAATCTGATTGAGAGAGTGTGTGAGTGAGTATGTGAATGCATGAGTGCATTAGTTTATATCCGAGTCCCAGTTTCATTCAGGGAGCTTGATGTGTACACTGTGTCATTAACCGGCTTTCAAACCTGCATTGCTCAATGTCAATGTCCCCCCATCTGCTTTACCCACACAGCTTCTGGACAGGGACCCCAGATGCAGACTGGGTGCAACTGGAAACATTAGAGCACACCCCTTCTTTAAGTCCATAGATTGGCCAGTGCTTGAAAGGAGAGAGGTGGAGCCCCCCTTCAAGCCTAAAATGGTACGATCCACTGGCTTAAGTGCTGATCATAGTAGCAGTGGACCTGTCAAGTGCTTTAAGAAGCAGTTTGTATATGAGAACAACTCTGCTGTTGATTGCAGCATGGACACTCCAGCTCCCTTTTTCTGGGGAGTTGCAATCATATTTGAATGCTTAAGAGTTGTAATGTTTTTAAAGTTTGTACAGAAGAGCCCACAAAATGTATTGGCTTCATAGATAGTTAGCTCACAGAATAAACAGGGGAGGGATCTGAATCTTGAGTCATTGCAGGATTTACCAGTGACAGGATGAGGGTGAGAGCTCTGCCATGGGACACTCTTGCGCTAAATTGTGGCATGCAGGTGGTGATAAAGGAATGTGTGTCTGTATTAGCACATGTACTTTGGTCACCTACCCCTCTTCCACCTAATGAAGCCCGAAAGGGATCAAACTGCTCCAGATTGACGTCTCTTTTCTGCCTATCACAGGAGGGCCACAATGATTGCAGCTCTTTCGACAAGGAGTTGCTGAATGAAGCACCTAAACTGTCCCAGGGTGACAGCAGCTCCATTGGCCCCATGGATCAGTCAGCCTTTGCAGACTTCTCATTCATCAACCCAAAGTGGTGCAGTGCACAGTGAATCATTTCTTTGTTATGGTTAACCCTGTATGGGACAAGGCACAGATGCTCCCACCATCACCCAGTGAGCAGATACCTCAGGTGACAGCAGCTGAGGTGAAAAAAGTATTCGCCAGCGTCAGTCCACGCAAGGCAGCGGGGCCGGACAACAACCCCGGGCGTGTGGTGAGGGAGTGCGCCGAGCAGTTAAAATATGTTTTTTCAGACATTTTTAACATCTCGCTCACTCAAAGAGTCGTGCCTACCTGCCTCAAGAGTGCCACTATTATACCTGTGCCAAAAAAGTCAAACCCAGCCTGCCTAAAGGACTTCCGCCCCGTGGCTCTTACACCTATAGCCATGAAGTGTTTTGAGCGGCTCATCCTGCAGCACATCAAGGACCGCCTCCCTGCAGACTTAGACCCTCTACAGTTTGCATATAGAGCCAACCGCTCAAAAAACACCTATGCCAGACTCCTCTTCATCGACTTCAGCTCAGCGTTTAATACCATCATTCCACAGCAGCTGGTAGAAAAGCTGAGGTGGCTGAATGTGGACGCTGGAACCTGCAGCTGGATCCACAACTTCCTGTCACAGAGGCAGCAGAGAGTCAAGGTGGGCAGTCTGACTTCAAGAACCATCTCAGTGAGCACAGGGTCTCCTCAGGGCTGTGTACTGAGCCCCCTGTTGTTCAGCCTGCTCATCCATGACTTCACTGCCAGATCCAACAGCAATCACATCATCAAGTTTGCAGACGACACAACAGTGGTGGGTCTGATTAGCAACGATGATGAATCTGCATACAGGAAGGAGGTGGACCAACTTACATCACGGTGCAGCTCACACAATCTCTTCCTCAACACCGACAAGACAAAGGAGATGGTGATTGACTTTAGGAGGGCCGGCAAGCTCCACCACATGCCGCTGACCATCGGAGGCACCGCGGTGGAGAAAGTCAGCAGCGTCAAGTTTCTGGGGATCCACCTGGCAGACGACCTGACCTTCACCACCAACACCACGGCCATCCATAAAAAGGCTCACCAGCGGCTCCATCCCCTCCGGCGTCTGAAAAAAAGCAGGCCTCCCCGCCCCCCATCTCACCACCTTTTACAGGGGCACCATTGAATCTGTCATATCTTATGGCCTCACGTCCTGGTTCGGCAGCTGCAAGGCACTGGAGAAACATCAGCTGAGCAGGATTGTGAAGTTAGCCAGTAAGATCATTGGTGCCCCTCTCCCGTCCCTGCTGGAGATCTACAACCAGCGCTGCACTCGCAGGGCCACCAGCATCATAAGGGACCCTCACCACCCTTTCCATGGACTGTTTTCCCTCCTGCCATCAGGGAAAAGGTACAGGAGCCTCTGTGCCCGATCCCAAAGGATGCTGAACAGCTTCCTTCCACAGGCAGTCAGGATGGTGAACAGACTGTGCCCTCTCCCTCTCCCATTGTTGTTTTTATGTAAACTGTTTTATGTTTTATGTTTTTATATTTTAGCCTATTTGTGATTGTTGTCCTTTTACTATAGTACTGCTGAGGGCTGGGGGGAACGATATTTCGTTTTTTTATGCACGCAAGTGTACAAGACAACGACAAATAAAGAAATCTTGAAATCTTGAATCTTGAATCTTGACACATTATGAAATACTACTTCAAAACAATAATTGACTGTATTCTGCTGGAAACAATTCCACATATTCATTTTTCATGTTTGACCTTTACAATTCTTCTTAATTGTTTACACAAAGAAACTGGTACCATGGACAATTATCAAAACCTAAAGCCTATGTATCAATGAAAATCACTCCCTGCCAAACTATAAGCACATTTTACTTGTTTTCACACAAATTGCATTATCTAATGAACTGTTTGCAAAACCCGAAACATAATTCTCCTCATTAAGCACAATCTTCATCAATACAAACTATTGTGTTCACAAATGCTTAAATGAAAAGCACTACCATTGAAAATGCTAAACAATTTATCAATTGACCACACTCATTCCTTTACATGTGCAAACAAAAATGAAATTAGGGCAATTTTGGTTGACCATGTGGTCAACCATGGTTTGACATTGTGGGAGGCCGGGCAAAGGGTGCAGCCAAACTTGAGCAGCTTCATTCTTGCATCCATGACCCAGACCTTCACATATGAGAATAGGTAAGTGCTGTAAACATTGAAGTACTCTCAACTTTACTGTTCTTGTCTTTAGTACTACATTACAATACAGTGCTCAGTGATTATTGTAGAATATGGTAAACTGCTGCAACTGAACCACAGTACAAGTATGTATCATGTATGAAACTTGGAGCTGTGGGCTATTTCTATTTTGTCAATACAGTATACTGTAACATAACTTCTTTTTCAGAATTGAAAAATGGCCAGCTGTTGGTGGAAGACAAAGTCTCTTGACTGCAGAGCAAGAGACAGCTATCGTCAATATGTGCGTCAAAAGTGACTGAGTAGAGTGCTTCCTGTGTGTGGGAAAGAGGGCGCCCTGAAAGAGGGATCGGTGTGATTGGAAGAGAACTTGCACTCTCACTGAAAGAGTGGAGAGTGTCTCGGGGCTGGTTGCCAGAGAATTCTCACTGAGGAGTGGCGAGGGTCTCGGTGTGTTTGAGGAGAACTCACACTCGGGCAGTGGAGAGTCTCTGGACAATGGCCCGAGAACTCTCACTGAAAGAGAAAAAAATTTAAATCCGGTCCGTAGACCGGCAAACTCCACTCCGTCTCTAGACTGCTCTGTTCCCATCCAGGGATTGTCACGTGGCGTGTGATAGGGAGTTTGCCTGTGGCCCCTGTGGTTTACCTGGGCTAAATCTCTGATTACTGATTTAATAATTTAGGCAATTAGTGCTTGCACCTATGAGGACTGAGTGTGGTCAGTTGAAATTATTCATTTGATAATGCAATTTGTGTGAAAACAAGCAAAATGGGCTTATAGTTTTGTGGGAAGTGTTTTTGAATGATACATAGGCTGTAGATTTTGATAATTGTATCCATGGTACCAGTTTTTGTGTGTAAACAATTGAGAAATTATAAGTTAATTGGGGAGTTTGAGGGGGAAAAACTACACCTCAAGTAATTAACCCACTGTACATAGTTTGGCCAGCTAAGCTGGATGCAAACAAATTCAATTACCAAATTGACGTGCCACTCACAATTGTTGTTACAGAGCCGGGTTTAATCACATACGGGTAGTCCTCCAAACAGAAGTCAAAACCAAGTGATCTGTATTCATTTCCACTCTCCAAAACACATGCCGTTCTTCCTTCTCGCTTTTCCCGGATTTGTACTTCTCGCCCCTGTTAGCACAGGTAAAGCTTTTATTCAATCTTTAACAAGGCTGATTGTCTCCCTTTGTGTCTGTTTGGAAATTTGGATTAGGCACTCACAGGCAATCAGCTGAGTGAAGCCAAATTGTGGGAATATACTACCTGTCCAGCACATTTACCCTGGTCTTGCCACAATATACATATATCATTTATTTGCTGTATTTATTTTTATAATAAACTTGAAAGATCAATAAAAGAACTTGATTCTGTCTTTATTACATGCTACGTATGCTGGTGTGAAGAAAATGGCAAGCATATTTTCTCATCTTATGGGAAGGGAACTGGAGAAAATAAAGACTTTTAAAACAAGAGATTTTAAAAATTAAGGGTTTTTTTGCATTATTGAATTTTGAAAAACCCCACCTTCCTATGTCCTATAAATATTTTATTGAGTAATATTACACCTTCTAAAATATAATAATTTAATAATATAAAAATACAAATACTTCTGCCTGTTCCTCTTCCTCCTGCTCTCTCTGGCATTCTTTGGTCCTACTCCACTGATACACGATGATGGGCTGATTGATGATTTACTGTAACAACAAGTGTGTTGCTTGTTGTGCAAATGTATCCACCTGACATACATTTTACTTGAAATTGAGAATACGTAATTATAAATGTCATATCCAGGGAATCTCACATGTGTGAGTTGAGCATGTGAATGTTAATGTATTTAAATTATTATATTTTAGAAGGTGTAATATTACTCAATCAAATATTTACTTTCTGCACCATATGCCCCAATAGAGAAGTGTGTCAGCCTCATACATCACAAGTATGTTTAAGAAGATGAGGCTGAATTCAAACGTAAAAAGAAAAGACAAAGAGGTAGAGGGAGAAGTATCATTGTTAAGTGCACCATACGGCAGGTCCTAAGTCAACACAAAGGGAATGTTACTATGTGTGCAAGCATTTCAAGAAACAGGGTAGTGTCTCGTAATGTTGTTTGGGCCCCTACATTTTTTATGGCTGCTGCTCTTTCTGGATATTCTCAATGAGAACCTCATTCCCCCCAAAGAGTGAGTGCTGGAGGTGCCAATTTACAGGGAAAATGTCAATTTCCACCATTTTTCCAGCACTGGTGCATTGGTGGCCTGGAAGAGGACTGGGAAGGCATAGCAGAAGATGCTTGCAAAGGATGGCTCCATCGCTCATGCAGGTTTTTTCCAAGATGCATGGCCACAGAGACAACTTCCACTGTGATGTTGATGAAATACTTTTTCCTGATGGAAGAATACCATAATACCATAAAGCAGGGGTGTCCAATCTTATCCGAACAGGGCCAGTGTGGGTGCAGGCTTTTGTTCTAGCCCAGCACTAAACAACTGATTAAACTAATCAAGGTCTTGATTGTAGACCATGATTGGTGAATTAGTTGAATCAGGTGTTTTAGTGCAGGGCTAGAACAAAAGCCTACACCCACAACAGCCCTTCTCGGATAAGATTGGACAGCCCTGCCATAAAGACATGACCATTTTTTGTCACTGATTCTTTTGAACCAAACTGTGATTTGATGTGTAAAACTATAGTGATACATATAGCTACAGGTAATTGCCAAAAGAAAGGAAACACCAACTCAAACACCAATTGTCTTAATAGGGTGTTGGGCCATCATGAGCTGCCTTGGCTTATATTCTTCAAGTGCATTGCTATGAATACGTATACGTGCATTGCTATGAATTTACAAGAATCATGTAACTGACAATGACTTTGACATTAAAACATGATTGACATAATCACAGGCCCCTTTCATGGCCGGAAGGAGGTCAACCTGCATTTTCAGATGATGGTTGCAAACTTTCCAGTCCAGGCAGAAAAACATCCTCAATAGAGTTTAGTAAACGTGAATATTGAGGGAGGAACACCGTTGACACGAACGGTCAATTTGCCTCATGCCATTCCAGTATGTGTACACTGTGATGGAAGTTCACATTGTTCCAAATTATATTGCATTCTCTGCGTCTGCAAGCGGCTCAAAAAGTCCTGAGAAAATGGAATGGATGGTCCCCATTGTTAGAGTAACTGCGTGGTTATGCATACGCCCATTTCTCCCTATGGTCGCACACATTGTGATGTTGATATCGCGTTCTCCTGAGACTTCAATTGTCCAATGAAGGTTTTTGTCATGATCCATAATAATGACTCAGCTGTCATCTGATATTTGCTGCATTCTTTAACACACCTTTTCCTTCCTTCCTGCACGACAGATTACTTTTCTTTCTTTTTTTAACCTTCTTTTTGCCTCCATAGATGATTTAGGACTGATTCATCAATTGAGAATTCTGTGTCATTGTATTTGCACATTGACTTAAACGAACAGAACTGCAAATAATGAAATTGCAAACAATGTGTGACAACTTGGGAACAAAGCACCATGGGGTGAATCTTGTATTCAATGATGGAATTTGTGTTCAGTGTTTTGCAAAACGGTGTACAAGATATGCCATAATTGTGATAAGAATAGAAAATGATTCTGAAAGATTCTCCAAATGAGTCCGGGAATTTGTTCACTGTTGTTTTAAATATCTTTGACCACAGTTCAATAAAGGGTAATTAGCAGTCGAGAAAAAATCATACTAAATTCTATACTAAAAGTCATACTAAGCTAGCACGCGAGCTGGAAATAAAGTAGCTTTGAATTCCGCGAAGGCACCTTAATAGAATGTAGTTTTAGTCGAACATTCCGATTACGTAAATGCAGTATGGCAATAGCTATTAGTGTTGGTATTAGCTGTTCATAATCAGGAGTTCTCAAAGCGGGTGATAGTCTGATAAGTGTTGTGTGCTGGGCAGCGCTGAACGGTCAACTATGGTGCGCTTCCTCCGTGTCTGGCAGTGGGGTCCGGTCTTCGAGTTTTTTCATCAGCGAAGCAATATCAAGCACGTACGACTCCTCAGAATGGAATATCAGGTGCGATTGCATGAATTCATTTTCTCAGAACCACTCGCTACGTGCGATCACCACAGCTGTAAGTTCAAAGCACTCCAGAAGTGCACAAGTTGGCAATGCAATGCAATGCAACCACACAGTTCCTGCAGCGTGTTCTGTGGCTCTAATGTGAATCCTATTACAGTGTTGTCGCTTACATATTAATAACATGAACTATCTCAGTCCGTCTCTTTTCGATTCAGATAAGCTTGCACAGTTACTGTAGGCTACTTGTGATAATATTGCTCTAATGAACCACTTTACTACAATCCCTTGCTCAAGGTAGACAACAGTGCATTAAAATGTAGCCATGTTATTTATATAAGTGAGTAGTGAATATTAGTATTATATTTACAGACTTTGATAAAGCCCAATAATTGCTGTAATGTATCATGTTTAGATTAGTTTAGTTAGTATGACCTACTACACCCTACATATTTATATATGTAAAATATTCCACTTGCTCTGTGTAGCACCGTAGAGGAAATGTTACTTTATAATATGTGCTGTTTTATATTTTATGTTGTTATCAAATGTGTATGTTCCCTCTCCCAGGACAGCAAAGGTGCAATGTGTGTTGACACTGTTTACAGTACAGTGGAGTGCTAGTTGTGTCTGCTTCAGCCGGGCTCCCACCTGGGACTTCAAACTAAGGCATGCCTGGAATATAGGCTTATATGGGGCATTCTACCGAATTAGTTCAAAGTGCGGTCCCACAACAAGAAAAACTATTTAACAAAACAATTAAGTATTCAGACATAGATATTTACTAAGAATATGTTATGATCTATTTAAACCCAATGCATTAAATGAGATAGTGATAAGCTAAATGTAAAAAAAAACATCATTTATAGGGTACTTTCTATTGGGAAGAAGTTGTCCCAAACCCTGACCCCTAAATTTAAATGTATGTAAATAACACTTAAAACATTTTTTAGATTTTGTTCAATGGTGTAATTTCAAAGATCTTTATGATTAAGTTTAAACAGAAGTTGAAAGATTTAGATTTATTGTGGGTTTAATTTTTAAATTAAAAAACTATACAAAAAAAATATTGTCCCCCGTTTTCTTGTCACTACCGAAACCCCATAGTTTTAGTCCATTGGCTGAGCCTGGTTTTTAGCCACACCCCTGCATTTTTGACCAGGCAGTGACACTGCCTCCTGTCCCTCATGGCTGCATGGTAAGTAGCTAAATCCCATACTTTTGAAATAAATGTGTTCCAAAGTCTGAAAATCGGTGTGTAACTTTAAAAATCGTCACCACCGAACACATATTTTCTTCAATTAAGTAAACTTTTGGGGGTTTTATGCAAAATATTATGTTTTTATGTGTGTACACCTCTTCAAAGACGTGTATGCTAGCCATGTGCTTGCTAGAATTCTTTAGTTATGCTCAAAGTTAGCTAGAATTGTCACTACCGAAACTGTCACTACCGAAACCTATGGTAGAGTTTCGGTAGTGACAAAATGTAATGGTAAGTAGTTAAATCCCATCATTTTGAAATAGATGAGTTCCAAAGTCTGAAAATCAGTGTGTAACTTTAAGAATGGAACACATATTCTCTTCAATAAAGTAAACTTTTGGGGTTTTATGCAAAATATGATGTTTTCAAAGCTGTTTGCTAGCCATGTGCTTTAGTTATGCTAGCAAAATGGAATGTTCAATCATCTATTTTCAGTATTTCCCTCACCATTGCCTTGGAGGGACCTCCCGTCCATCCTGAAAGACCCCAAAAGCAAAAAATTGCGTACTTTTAGATCGCTAACATTTTTAGCATAAGTCAATTGAGTTTAACATAGCGAAAATTAGCATCGCGGCTAGCGGAATCTATTTGTTACAGACCTTTCAAGGATACATTAATTAGCGTTCAGAAGCCTGACAGCAACAGCATAATATCAATGTTATTTGTCAATGTTTTCTTCTTCTTCTCTTTTACTGAACCCACTTGGCTAATTATTTTCCATTGATAAGTCATGTTTGTACTTTAAATGGTTATGGATGAACAATTGTTATGTCTTCAAAAATAAAATTATTTTATTGACCACAAAACATTTGTGCTTGTAATATTCCCAACATAAGGCATGTTATGAGTTAAGATTAAGCAATAAGGTTGAGGGAATATGATACAACCTTGCAAACAAAATACTGTGGTCACTACTGAAACAGTGCAGTCACTACCGAAACACTGGGTGTTTTGTAAAAAATAAAGTATATTGACTTATAAACTAAAATGTTATGATACTGATTAGTTAAATGTATGTTCAATTTCATCAATCATTAACTCTGAAATCAATATGATCAGTGTTATGCATTTTATAGAGAAAGATTGCATTTAGATTTTGATGAATTGTATAAATTGAAGTTTGAAATTTGGTAAAAATGTCATTTTTATTGATTTAATTGTGAAAACCTTCAAGAAAAATTTATAAAAATACTCTTTAGAGAAGGGAAGGAAACACAATCTTAACAGATTCATATAATACTTTTTTACTATAGTGTATTACTATGTTTCGGTAGTGACAATTTTTGGGAGAGGAAAAACATTCCAAAAGAGTCTGAAAATACAATATAAAAATTGACGGTACTTTTACTAGATATATATACTTTAGATATGGTACAATATATATACGGACAAAGTTTGGGGAATAAAACATACAAAATGTAAAAATATTTCCAACCTTACTTTGAACCAATTCGGTAGAATGGCCCATATAAAAAAAAATGTGGAAGATATTACAAGTCACTTCTGTGCAATTAACTGTGCAGTATAACTATGCAGATTGGCCAGAGTCATGCAATATCGCCAAGCCATTGGTCTGTCAGCAGGCATTTTAAATGAGAAAGTCACTAATTTGTCTGCGTTACTGTGATACTGCTTATGGCTGACAGAGGAATATCCTGATTTAGGAGTAATGCTCAGATTATAACGCAAGACGTGTGTGGATGAATTGGATGGGTGATAAAGAGAAGCGGTGTGACTATGCACACCTGCTAAGTGTGTGTGTGTGTGCTTGCAGGAGGCAGTGTGCACACTGAATGCGCTGCAGTCCAGCAGCAGTGTTCCAGAGCAGCTGCAGCAGCAGAGTGGCCGCCCAGAGCTGCAGCTGCAGGCTGCAAGGGTCTTCCTGCAGCGCGCCGGCATCATGGTACGCCCGGGTCCACAGCGGCAGCCTGCATCTGCAGTGCCATGAATCTTTCTTGCTGCACTTGCATTGACTACGTACTAACACATTACATTACATTACAGGGATTTAGCAGACGCTCTTATCCAGAGCGACTTACAGTTTTACATTTCTTTACATACAATCCGTTTATACAGCTGGATATTTACTGAAGCAATTCAGGTTAAGTACCTTGCTCAAGGGTACAACGGCAGTGTCCCACCTGGGGATTGAACCTGCAACCTTAACGTTACAAGCCCAGTTCCCTAACCATTATACCACACTGCCTGCCTACACACACACACACACACACACACACACACACACACACACACACACACACACACACACACACACACACACACACACACACACACACACACACACACACACACACACACACTCTCTCTCTCTCTCTCTATCTATCTATCTATCTATCTATCTATCTATCTATCACTCACTCACTCACTCACTCACTCACTCACTCACTCACTCACTCACACTATACATTGCATGCATTGCTTTGGATTTACAATAATTATGTAAATGACAGATGTTCAAAGATTAAAATATGTATAACTTCTTACTTTTAGCCCCAGCAGTAGTAGGGTTGGTGTAAACATTGTGAATTTCTGTCATAATATTTCTAAGATAATCTGAGCTTGTCCCACTGCTTCTTGTTCTTTATGGTTTCATCTTTTTTTGTTGATTTGTTTTTCAGGTGGAAGAGCTTGACCGTCTTAATGCCATCCACGTTGCTGGGACAAAGGGCAAGGTGACTGAGATTAAACTGGCATGTGCTATGCTTATTGATTGTTGATATGCATTTTTCATTTCATTTTTGGAAAATTACTTTAAAAAATAAAAAAATACAATAAAAACATAATTATATATATATATATATATATATATATATATATATATATATATATATATATATATATATATATATATAATCACCATCAGAGTACTATTGCAATCATGACTTTTCTGATCATTGCTTTTGTTTCCCCCAGTTTTTACAGCTATGTAATGAATTGAAAGCATACTTATAAAATGTGATTCCTCTTTAGGGATCAACATGTGCTTTTACAGAAAATATTCTCAGGAGGTACGGATTTCGCACTGGATTTTACAGGTAGCACACTGTCAGAAAAACAGATCAGAAATTATATCAGAACAAGTAAAAAAAAGATGCACATTTGCTGTTTTTGGAGAATACACTGTACTTTATGATACTGTGGGGAAAACATTGACCCTTGGTTTAGATAAAGGTATAAATGTGATCCAAAACCTAATTCAGTTTTTCACACAAGAGAGAACACTTTGCCTGGACTTTGCTACACAGGCTCTGTGCTTGGATAATTATTAACTGAAATGCAATGTGTGTGCGCGCACGTGTGTGTGTGTGTGTGTGTGTGTGTGTGTGTTTAATGAGAGTAAGCTCTGTGGTAATGGTTTGTGTAAACTTGTCTTGTGAAAGCTTGACTTGCATCGTTAACTTGAAAGGAAACTTGATGTACTTGCAGACTGTCTTATCTGCAGGCACTGTGGTTATGCTTGATACGTCCCTATTTGACTGTCCCCAGTACACACAGTACTGTACACAAGTACAGAAGTTTAGCGATGTGCAGGCCGCACATACTGCAAAAGTCTCACAAACAGAAGGCTAATATTTGTCAATTATTGTTGAAAAATATTCATATATCAATGTGAACTATGTTTTACATTTTATTATTGTATTACAGTTCCCCACATTTGGTACAAGTCAGAGAGAGAATTCGTATTAACGGTCACCCAATCAGAAAAGAGGTCTTCACAAAATATTTCTGGCAGGTACATGAGCAATTGGATGCAAACAAGGTAGGTTTCCTCTGTGTGAGAGCTCCCGTATTGAGTAAAACTTTAATTCCCAGGGAGCTGGCTGAACTTCCTGATCTGAATTATATAAGCAGTGCTTGGTGCTACATTGCAGTTCTGGCGACTGAAGCAGCTATGAGACAACCACAAAAATCAAAATAATTGTTTTTAGAGTAAGGAAAAACATAGCAAATTCTAGAAATCTGGGGGCATTCCCCTTTAACACTCGATGATGCACTTCACTTCTAAACACTAAATAGAAGTGAAGTGCCATTATCTTTAATCAGGGCCTGCGTTCTCCAAACAAGCTTTTGTTCCTTTTGCAAAGGTACAGTACCAGTACAATTTTTGAGTACACCTGCTGGAAACTAGGTTTATCTCATAATTGACAATGTTTTACACCATATAAGTTTCTTTAAATACTTGAAAATAAAAATAAAAACACATGTAACGATAAACAAAAGGAACATCAAAGCAATGTTCAATACAATTTAATTGAAAATTGAATCTTGGATTCCTCAAAATAGCTACCCTTTGCTGTGATAACAGCCTCACAAACACGGGCCATTCGGTTAATACGTTTCAGCAGGAAATCACCCGATATGTCTTCCCAGCTCTCCTGCAGCAATTCCCAGAGGTAGGCTACTTGTGGGTTGCTTTGCTTTGACTATTCTGTCCAGTTCATCCCATACACGTTCTATGGGATTGAAGTCTGGACACTGGGCAGGCCAGGTCCTTAGTTTGAGTTGTCCTTTACGTTCCCCCTTCACCAGATAGTTCTTGCACAACTTATCTTGTTCTTGCACAACGTTATCTTGCTCAAGAATGAAGGAGTGCCCGCTTAGCCGTAGTCCAGACTCAAATTTTGACTGGTACTGTATGTCTTCTTCTTCCCTTCATGAAAACCTGGAATGACTAGTTAGTTAGAAAGCTGTCTGCAGACTCCCAGAGTCAATGAACGCATAGCAAAGTTACACCCTGCTTGCCCTTAGTCGTGAGCCAGCATAATTTTGAAAGACATTATTTAACCGAGTAGAACTGGATCAGGAATTCAGTTGCCTGTTCAATATTCTCACGGCTGAGAGAATAATAAATAAATAGCATTACATTTAATACAAGGAATCTATTAGTGTGTCATTAGCCAGTGTAACAATGGTTATGTCTGTGATGTGTTTTAAATAGAAATGGATTGCACTCGTATTTCAGCATTTAAAACCATAGGTGCTTAAAACTCGTTAGGGTGAAGATTCAAGCCTTTCAGCATAAATCAGTGAAATTGTGTTATATGCTGATGTAATGTGTCTGTAATCTGTACACTTCTGACACCAGGATGCTCATGGAGGCACCATGCCTGGCTATTTCTTATTCCTCACCATCCTGGCCTTCCGTGTCTTCCTCCAGGAGAAGGTGAGTCCCCTGGTTTGACCGCCATCAACCAGTGCATGCACATACAGCACCATGCAGAAATCAACCAATCACAGAAATCTACACCACCCTGACTTGCATGCCTACCATCCCAATGGTTGGTTTCTCCAGTGATATAAAAAAAGAAAAATGGAGCATTCCATTGTGTTCAACGGTGCCTTCTTTTCACTTCAACATTTCACTAGTTCATGCACCTTGGTGGAATTTCTATTTTTGCCGTGTGGCAATTTCTAGTCCATAATGGTAGGAATCCACTCAGCAGCCTCTTAAACTGACCCACGGAGACCACCCTAAAATCACGGGAACCGCATGATTCTGGGGTGGAAGCAGTTGGACTTTAGCCTGGATAATATAATATATATATGATATATGCCATTTAGCAGATGCTTTTATCGAAAGCGACTTACAGTAATGAATGCATATTTTTCAGTTTATGTGGTCCCAGTGGGAATTGAACCCAAAACCTAAGCGTTGCCAACGCCATGCTCTACCGACTGAGCCACACAGGACCAGGATAGAAGTAGTATCTTATACTTGAGTTGATCAGGTCTGTTGATCAGATCTGTCATTTCTAAATGGTATTTTTAGACAACGATGTCTATCACTGTATTACTGCACTGATCTCTTGCGCTAACTATGATTGTTCCTACCATGTATTAATGCACATTTTGTAAGTCACTCTGCTAAATGCTCAAAGTGTAAAATGTAAATATATTTTCCCTGTAATGCAGGTGGATGTAGCAGTGATTGAAGTTGGGATTGGAGGGGCCTATGACTGTACAAATGTGATCAGGTAAAAGGAATACCTGGCAGAAATGCACAGGCTGGGACAAACAACATGGCTCAGTGTTTGAGACAGGTAGCTCAGGATGGTAGTAAAGAAAGGCTCACACTAACAAACATCACATTATAAATGTTTTTATATTTTATATTCCAAACGCCCTAGTGTCTTAATTGCGCAGATCAATTCAGTCTCTCACTGAAAATGAAAATTTCCTTTCCACCATTACCGTCCCAAAACCTGTGCCATCTACGGCTGCTGTAATCCTCTGCTGCCAGTTGGATATTGATGAAATGTGAGAATTGTACAAGCATACTCATGGGTCATTGTTTCTGTCTGACTTGAGAAGCATGTTATCTTTCACTGACAGGAAGCCATGGGTGTGTGGGATCTCCTCCTTGGGAATCGATCACACAGACCTCCTGGGGAACACCATAGAGGAAATCGCCTGGCAGAAAGCTGGCATTTTTAAAGTGAGGGGAGAGGGAATGGCTGAATGTTGGTGTAAATCAGCGCAGCATGATCTCATAGTATGTCTGTGGTGGTTTTGCATGATAAACTCTTCCGCAGGGCCCCCTGTCTTATGTAACCCAGGTTCTGGCTTTACAAGGGGGAAGCGGTTCTCGTAACCTGTGCTTTAATGTGAAGCCAGTGGAGAGTGTTTGTGTGTGTGCACATGTGCAACTGTGTCTGAGAGTGTGTCTGCATAAGAATGTGTGTGTGAATATATGTGAGTGTGTGTATGTGAATATTTGTGAGTTTTTGTGTGTGTGTGTGTGTGTGTGTGTGCATGTGTGTGTGAGTGTATGTGTTTATTTGTGTGTGAGCCATGCCTGTTTCTTCCCTCAGCCAGGTGTCCCAGCCTTCACAGTGATGCAGCCAGGGGGATCAATGGCTGTGTTGAAGGACAGGGCCAAAGAGATCAAGGTGACCCTGACCTCCTCTGCCCTGTGAGCTGGCTTTTACACTGTTACTCTGTTCTGACCATGAACCAGTGTTATTCTGTGAGCTGGCTGTTACACTATTACCCTGTACTAACCTAAACAGTGTTACTCTGTATGGACATAAACAGTATTACTCTGTGAGCTGTCTGTTACACTGTTACTCTGTTCTGACCATTAACCAGTGTTATTCTGTGAGCTGGCTGTTACACTATTACCCTGTACTAAACTGGACCTAAACAGTGTTACCCTGTGAGCACTGTTACTCTGTTCTGACCATTAACCAGTGTTTCTGTTACACTATTACCCTGTACTAACCTAAACAGTGGACTGGCTAAACAGTATTACTAGTATAACAGTAACAGACAAACACTGGGTAATGTTCTGACCATTACCCAGTGTTAATCTGTGCGCTGGTTGTTACACTGTTACTCTGTACCAAGCATTAAACTGTGTTACTCTCTACTGATTTTTAAACACTGGTGCTTATTTTTCACCATATGCTCATAATTTCTCTGCCCACAGTGTCCTCTCTCTGTGTGTCCGGACCTAAGGGAGTACCAGGTGCCGACCGGGTCTCTGCATCTGGGCCTGGTGGGTCAGCACCAGCACTCCAATGCGTCTCTCGCCCTGCAGCTCAGCTGGAGCTGGCTGCAGCACCGCCACCTGCCTGGTACATATGTGCATGATTGTGTGTGTGTTTTTGTGTGTCTGTGCTTGTGTGTGTGTTTGTGTGTGTCTGTGTGGGTGTAACGGGGGAATGGTCTGCTGCGGGTTTGAACCACAGCCCTCGCCAGCCGCTTCGCACAACCAAATATACGATTAGCTGGCTGAGCCAAAGACCGAGGTCCCCAGCCAACGGAGCTAATCATACACTTATTGCTTCTCAAGGGGTGACGTCACATTCTGTAGCGGACGTTCACGTGCTAACTGACATCTCTGAGGTTGGCAACATTGAAACGTGTGTATGTTTTTGTGTGTGTGTGTCTGTGTATGTGTGTATATGTGCCTGTGTGGGCGTGTGTGTGTGTGTGTGTGTGTGTGTGTGTGTGTGTGTGTGTGTGTGTGTGTGTGTGTGTGTGTGTGTGTTTGGGCTGTATCTGTGGACAGTGTGATAGATCATTTTGTAGTGTTTTATGGGAGGAGAAAATTTTGAAAATGTTCAATTTGAAAAAGACTTGGGAATAGTAGATGATCAAAGTCTATCAGGATCTAAACATTGTGCTGTAGCAGTGAAAAAAAAGGATGCTGGGATATATAGCAAAACGTTTTGATTAAAAATCAATGAAGATTATATTGATGTTATATAATGCCTTTCTCAGACATTGTTTAGAATTCTGTGTGCAGTTATGGGCACCACACCACAATAAATATATAGAGGCTCTCGAAAAAGTACAAAGGTCAACTAAATTGGTTCATAGTATAAAAGGTAAAAGTTATGAGGAAAGATTTAAGACACTTATGGCCAGATTTACAAAAACAATAGTCACAGTGCAAAAACAGTCACTATAATGTGTCTCTTTTGCTGTCGCAGATACTGACACATTAACGACCAGCTTACTAAGACTGGCTCTAATTACGCAACCAAAGAAACGAAACGCCCTCATTTTAAATTTTGCGGTAGGAAACACCCATAAGAAAGATTATGGCATGCTTAAACCTCCAGATTTCAATAAAGCAAATTGAATTTTCATACTGTATCTGAAAATAAATGAGAAGTTCTAGTAAATAATTAATATGCTATATAGGATATATATTTGAAATTCTGAACATATACTTTCAAGGCCTTTATAACAGCCCGGTTTCTCCATAGTCCCCGTTGCTTAGCTGCCTGTAGCCGCATTGTAAAAAACAATTGTAAAAAAGCCACATTGTTATATTTGTTGAATGTCTTCTCTGTCTACTGGAAAATATATGAAAAGGCGTGCTCGCTGGGACAAAACATCCAGCACCTCAGAAACTGATGACTGCTGCCATGCTGCGGAGAGATAACTGAAATCAGGAAGTACCGTTTTACACAGGGAGTTGTCAATGCGTGGAACAGCTTGCCAGGTATTGTAGCGGAAGCAGAGGCGCTTGGGGTATTGAAGTCCGGGCTGGATGCAGTACTGGATGTTCTCTAGACTGTAGGTAAATGACGAGCCCCAGATGGGCTGAACGGCCTGTTGATGATTTCCTCTCTTCCAGAAAAGCCGCCGCCTGCAGCAGAGAGCGCCGTGCTCTCTCAGGCCCCCGCGTTCGTCCCCAGTCCTCACATGATGACAGGTCTGTTTAACACAGCAGAAGTAACGGCATGCTCTGGTTCATTTGAGGAATTTGATAGCGGATTGATAGTGAATTGGTGAACAATTTATTTACTGCCCGGGGCGAAATGAAATTTAGCATTGTTTATTGTGCAAGATAAACTTACAATTTACTGTACTCTTTAGATTGCCTCTTGAACCAAGTTGCATTTCCTGCATCAGTTATCTTGTTGATTTAGTTAGTTAATTTTATTTGACAATGAAAAAAGAAAAAAAAAGAAATATACACAATGTGAACACACATGCCCTTGATACGTGACATCACATTAATACGCACCACAAATTGCTGAGGATAACACAAAAACATTGGCAAAAAGCCACTCCATTCGCTAACCAACCAATCAATGCTGTGCAACATCTACGCGACATGTTGTGCTGCGGTCGCGAGTTAGATTTTTGTGCTAGGTATGCGACATCCTCTGCAACACCCTCTGCAACATCAACACAACCTCTGCGACGTGTTGCAGAGGATGTCGCGATGCAGTCGCATTGCAGTCGCTCGAGCATGCAGAGGCCTTAAGTCGGTGGGGTTATCGTGCACCAGTAACCTCTTCTGCTCCCATCGGGCGCCAGCAGTCTGTGCACGCAGGTTTACAGGTCAACGGGTGGGCTGCGAAGTGGAAAGAGGTGGTGGCTGGCTTCAGTGGACAGCACTCTTAAGAATTAACAGAGTGGGTTGCAGTGATGAAACTGGCACAGAAAAACAATTGGACACTCCAAAATCAGGAGTGAAAGAAAACATCGGGGCTTAAAAACTGGAAAAGACGGGGGCAGAATGAGGTTACTTGTTGTTCATATTCTCTTTAAGGAAGGAAATGCTTGAGCAAAGTAAATGTGTAAAAGAGAGTCACTCACTCACTACTTCCTCCGGTCCAGGCCTTGAAGATACGGAGTGGCCCGGCCGCGCCCAGACCCTGAGGCACGGCCCTGTCACATACTGCCTGGACGGGGCCCACACCACCCACAGCATGCAGGCCTGTGTGCAATGGTTCAGAGAGCAGGAGAGAGTGGCAATGTGAGTCTGTGTGCATGTATATATGTGTGTGTGCATGTGTGTGTGTATGTGTGCTTGTGTTCATGTATATACTGTATATGTGTGTGTGTGTGTGTCTGTGTGCATACAGTATATATACGCATGTATGTATGTCTGTGTATGTGCGTCTGTGTGCTTGTATATATGTCTGTGTGTGTGTGTGTGTGTGTGTGTGTGTGTGTGCATGTCCATATGTGTGTGCTTGTGAATATGCATGTGTGCATGTGTGTGTGTGTGTGTGCGGGTACTGTATGTGGATCCTGGAGCTCTGCCCTCACTGCTGTATGTATGTATTTGTGTGTGTGTGTGTGTCACAGGGCTCCTATGATCAGGGTGCTACTGTTCAATGCCACAGGGGAGAGAGACTGCACTGCTCTGCTGAAGCCCCTCATAGTGAGTACAGCTGCTGCTGCTGCTGGAGTCTCATTGAAGTCTTTTCCTCAACCAGCACCAGTCACTGCAGGACCCAGTGTCCAAAGCTCCAGTGATGGGCTTAGGACCTGGGCCAAGATGGTTGACCAAGTCAAGAGGTTGCAGGTTCAAATCCCAGGAGAGCCCCTGCTGTTGTAGTCCTCGTGAGAAGGGGCCTATTCTGCATTTCTTATAAAGCTGTACCATATTTCAAATGTACTGTAGTTGTTTAAGTTGCTCTGGACAAGGGTGTCCAAAATATTTTGTTTAAGTTTTGTGTTCTCAGGATTGCCGCTTTGACTTTGCTGTGTTCTGTCCTAACATTTTGGATACGGTCATATCAAGCTACGCAGGTGAGTCATAAGTCACAGGAGAAATAGCACACACCTCCTCCGGGTCTGTGTCCTCCCCTTCTTGTTATTCTGTGTGTGTGTGTCTGCTCTAAGCTGGCGTAGGCGTGTGAGCGCTCTATGCGTCTTCTTTCTGCAGACCAGCATAGCTCCCGTGTGACAGCGAAGAACATGCTGACCCGTTGCCTGAGCAACCAGAAGAGCTGGCGGAGGCTGAGCGAACAAGAAGAAAAGCATGGAGATGGGCCACTTACTGGGGGCAGACTCCCCCTGGTGGCCAAGGAGAGGACAGACACCCTGGTGTTCCCCTGCATGCTCAGCGCCCTCTTGTGGATCACCCAGGGAAGGGACCCTGTCTTGGCCTCACAAGTCAAGCGTTTCCTCCCAATGCAGCCGAGTGTCCAGGCCAGGGCCGCACCGCTGAGGGGGGCCGCCAGTATTCAGGTTCTTGTCACAGGAAGCTTGCATTTGGTCGGGGGCGTTCTGAAACACCTGGACCCCTCATTAGCGATGTAATCTACAATTTTTCACTGAAGATGTTGCATGGAGTGGTGGAAATATCCCTTCCAGTGTATTAGCAGGTTGAAGTAGGTTGTTGTACTGAGTGTACTATAACCTGCTGGTGGTGTGCCTACCTGCAGCTAGTAAGACCTGGGATGGCTCAAACTGTTATGCACAGGGAGAGCTATTTCCAGCTACATGGCTAATATGTCAATTTAAGACGTTTGCCTAAAAAACTGTCCTCAAAGCTGAAAAATAACCTGGATTCAAAGGTAAAGTGAGAAGAGTCTCAGGGCACACATACTCAGGGCAGGATATCTCTGGGTCATTCTCACACAGTGTATTCCCAGTGACTCACAGTGACTGTGTATTGCAGGAACTACTTTCACATAAAAAAGGCAGACTTTACCAAAAAGGTGGCTTCACCATCTGTCATCACCTGTCACTGTACTGTCATCACCAGAGAGCGCCTCCGCCTAAAGGTGGTTGCAGGTGTGGTACCATTCTCATTGCACTAGGCAAAGCCAACTATAAAACACTCATGGGTGGTGTGTAAATCTGTGTATTAATACATGGATTTTCTGTCTTTTGTGCTGAAAGTGTCTTCGCCAGCTCTCTAGATGGACTGTTTAGCAGGACAAAACTAGCATGAGCCTTTAGTTATGCTATGCCATAGTATAGCTACCGTAGCCACTTGATAAACCACACAAGATAAAAACTAGTACATAATTTTGACCCAAAACGTGTAAAATATACACAATAAAATATATTATATCTATGTATAAGATATTTAGACATGGAACGTTTATTTTTCCTAGATAGATATATCACTTTGGTCTAATTTTGTAATAATGTGGGTATGAGAAGGGTCACCTGATGTGCACATGTGTATTACTGTATTATTGTATGCATGCGATCTTCCAATTTTACATTCTATTTGTAATTACCTCAAAAAGAGTGTTCCCTTTTTTGCGGGGATCTTTCTATATTATTGCTGAATGCTTCCACGGTGCATTGTGTTATAAAGCTGTCCATATAACTGCATCAGAACTTCCACACAGGGGTGGTTCCTGAGTTCATTAATTCAGAACTTGCCCTCGAGCAAGGCACGTATTCTGAATAGCCGCAGTAAAAAAATAAAACAATTTGAACTGATGATGCTGTTTGTGAAATGAAAACCGTGCCATTGAAGGGGGTTTGCCACTTTTGTCTGGCCCTTGGTTTCATACATAGAGCAGCAGAGCCAGATTTAAACACAAGCATGAGACTTCCAGCGCCCAACGGGTTAACTGGGCATGCTAATCGCAGACACTTTTTTAAAACTTTGATAGACACCTGTTGTTTCAGGATCTCTCTTAGATTTTCGGAAGATTATTGTAGCCTACTTGTTTGTCATATTGGAGTCGGCGCTGCCCTATAAAAGGCTTTCCCCCCCATCTTAGCAGGAGCTTCTGGCTAAATAAAAGATAATGTGGTGGTTCTCTGTGTTCTCTGTGGCTCAGTTAGTTGAGCACAGCGTTGGCAACGATTAGGTTGTGGGTTCAATCCCCACTGGGGCCACATATACTGAAAATGTATCCATTCACTACTGTAAGTCGCTTTGCATAAAAGCGTCTGCTAAATGGCGTATATTATTATTATCATTTAAAAACCTTCCCAACCTGTTGGCAAGCCACGGTTGTTTGTGTAAAATGATTATTTTGTACTTTGTTGACAGCCCAACATGTTATACATAGAGATGGTTTCATTTGTCTGTGCTATTAATTAAACTCTGCTGCGGCTAAGAAAGCTGAAATGGGGAATTTGTGAAAAGTGTGAGCTCTGTGGGTTTGGATTTGAATTACATGCCTTTGTTATAATGGAATATGTCACATATCTCATTCTGATCTCATTCTACCTAAGCGGCTGCCTGTTAATGAGTTCATTAATTTTAATTAATCTCATATCAGGAAAAAAATTCCTCAGTTCAACCAAGGACTTGAAAATGAATAACTGACGTGCTCAATCGCTCAAAGAAACACATAGAAGATGTAAAGGGGAGGCGTTTGGAAAGGGTTTTGTGTCAGCACTGTCTAATTAAGACTTGCTGTAAGTAGTTCTATTCTGTTTTACTATTTTACAGCCACAGGCTACTAACCATGTTGTGATGTGTTTATCCCCCCAAAATACCCCATCTTCAATTGAAGGCTGTACAGTTTTCAAGAATATTCCCCATATCTCCATTTCAAATCTCCCATCTATCACTGACATGCCTATTTACACTGAAATTTCACCTTTTCATTTGAAGAATAATCCCTCAATCTAGAAACCCCAATTCCAATCACGTACCATATCTTTTGAATGTCTTTTTTTGCTTTTAATTTCCCTTTCGTCTGTCTTAAATGTCTTAAAATATCACATTACCCATTTATAATATTTAAATATTACCTATTTAAATATTAATGCCATTTATTTGTACATTGTGTTCTTGTCTAATAACAGAAAGTTTTGATTATCCATAATCTTATCTGACCTCTAGTGGACATAATAAAGAACTGCAGTATTCATTTCCCTCAGGTTTCTGTTGTAGCGTCAGTACTAGATACTCGCCACTAGAGGGTATTAGTTTCACGTTGAAGTGTAGATTGCAGAGCTTTTGGCAAAGCGGTAGCCTCCAAGTACGTAGTTCCAGGGGTACCTTGAAGAAACTTGTAAATGTACTTTTTAATAACTAAAAGCAAGATTGCCACATCTCTTTAATACATGACATGAATAACATAGTCAAATCTATTACTTTTGCTTTGCTTTGAATGATACTTAGCTGTGGAATTATGGGGATCTGCATACCTGCAACTCCCCGTTTTACGAGGAGTCTCTTTATTTTTGACAAATATCACCGCCTGCACCCTATTGTGATTTCTCCGGTATTTCAGTAATTGCTGTATTTTTAAAATGATTTTGCCACACAACGTAATTAAAACGACTATTATGAGCTGTAAAGCAATTACGTTATTGACAATGGTTTAGAATATGCCAATTTTATTTGAAATAAATCCCGTATTATAATCAACTGCTGAACGAAAAAACAAAAAAAACTATTTTCAAATATCAATGTTGGCAGATATGGATATGGGTGCAGTCGATAGGTGTTAGTACCTGAGGGAAACCTGCCATTAAAAAAAAAAAAAAAATCGGGTTGGAGTTTAAAAAAAAAAATTCTTCGGGAGGTCTGGTAAAATAAATCCACTGATGGGCCCGCTTAAATATGGCAGCTGTAAACTTCGAAACGATCTGGACTGAACATAATACAGAGGATAGCCTATGCATAATTGCTCATTCAAAATTGAGTGTGTATTTCCAAATTATTAAACATTTTCACAAGGTCCACGGAGGATTTCGAAATTGTGTGACATTTTTAATATTAGACATTTCAAATATTTAGCTAACTGTATTTCTGAAATTGCGGTAATATCCGTCAAAGGGGCAGCAAGTGGTATTTTCTGCATCGTGGTGTCCTTATAATAATCACTTTCGTAGCCTAATATGTAAATTATGAAATGGCCGTGGTAAAGACGAAAAAACCTGGGAACACGGAACCGACCCTGTAATCCACGTTTATGAATTGGAAAGCACTACCTTGACGATCTCATCCCTTATCGTCACGCTAACGCTGACGGTGAGTTTTATGAATAATCCTTTTTATATTGGGGTTTCCTTTAATTTGGCACGTTAGGTGTGGCCTCATTAGGAGCAGGTGTGGAGAGGGAGGCGAGGAGTTGCATCGGGAGTTGGCCGTTGCCAGACGTGGCTTCATAGTCTATTTAAAAAATAAACCAGTAAAATAAGTGTTTTACCATTTTGTCATTTCGCATACGTTGATAAACAACTCTAATTTATTCCTAAAAGTTTGGATTCAGAGTTAAAGTTAAGCAACACGGTATGAAAGTAATATTTATTTATTGATACTATTACTGGCCAAGCAGTGAGCTCAAACTGTTATACCGTTTACTGTTTCAGCCATTATCAACACAATATAGGCTATTTTACTTGACGTAATTTTGCCGTACCTTAGCTTTTGCTGAAATTATGCCACTGAGCTGCACGCGTCTTGTGTTATTTGTTTTTGTCTGTCCTACACAAAAAACTACTCTACTACACAAAATGGAAGACAGAACACTGGGTGTGGGCCTAAGGACAGCTTCGGACCGCCTGGGTGAGTGCACCTTATCCCGTCTTTTGTATTGTGGAAGCTGTCTTACCCTTTGGTTTATTTTTCATATACTCACTACACTCACATCACTGTTATCACCAGTAATGCAAACATCTCTGGGTCTAAAGGGGAGGGTCGTAACACAAGAAAAAAATACTAAAACGTAAGAGGAGCATCAATGCAGACCTGGCAGTGAATTTGGGATGGAGGATTTTGTGATGTTATTGTTGCCCAAAAATGACCGGTAGACCTACTGTGCTGTGCCTTTCTGTTTGATGCATTATCAAAATACACATCTGATCATTTGTGTAAAAAAATCATGTGCACATTCATTTGACCATTGACATTCCTGTGTGATGGGGGAGTGAGGTTTTTACAGAACTCTATAGTGGGTGGGTGGGACTCCTGTGTGCTGCCATTCACTAACTTGTGAACCAATCAAAAGGCTCTGTTATTCCTGGCAAAATGTCTCCTTCAGATCAGTAAGTCATTGATAGAATGTGACTTTGGAGTTCATGAAACCTCTTTCTAGATTTCATTTCTAGATCTGAAGCTTAGATTCTCTAAACAAACCAAAACATGTCTAAATCACATCAGTAGCACTAGTTACAGTTTTGTGTGTTCCATTTTGAGAATACAGTACAGATAGATGATATAAACCTGGCTAAAAATGCAGTGGCTTTTAATCTGTCGGAAGTTGCAGCCCTCATATCTGCATTGCTGAAGATGATACTGTACACTTAATTTCGGTGAAGCCAGAGCTTACACATACAAAGACTTCTGACAAAGTGTGTCACCTCAAATCAGATGTACAGTAAAAAAAACAGTAAAAAGACTTTTGTTATTTATTTGTTTATTCATTGGTTTACTTATTTGTTATAAAATACTGTTTGAAAAAGTAACATATAAAATGTGTATAGCCAGGGTTAATTTCCAATATCAGTCCCCAGATGGACTTTTAGATGGCTCAGATTAAAATAAAAATCATATGAAAGAAAGACAACAGACATCTCATAGTTTAATATTTTACACTTGATCACAGTAAAGGGTTGTGAGTGAATTGGTTAGTGGGGAAATGCATTGAGCTTGGTAGACAGCAGAAAGATTTTCTGGTTTTGGTTCCTGGTTTCCTGGTTCATCTCCCTGTCTGTCTTCATCTCCCCCCCACTGTGAGAAATGGCCAGGGTTTGGTGAGGTATCTCAGCTGCTTCCCTCTAAGAAGATTGCGCCAGCGTGAAGCCGATTACCGCATCTCTCAGCTACCTGGCAGAGTCTCTGGACAGAAACGGTGTCCCTGAACTGTGATACCACAGCCATTGCACGGATATACTGTACATTTCACAGATTATTCAGTCCCCTGCTTCTTGCGGTTCAAAGGACTGTTGAACGTTGAAAACGATGAAAAGGTGATTGGGTGGGCAGGGGGTGGGGGTGAGTGCAATCAGAGTAGATTGTTCATCCAACTGGAGTCCTAATTTGGGTTAATCAGATTAATCTCTCACTAACCCCCCATATACATCATCAGTGATCTACTGCCAGGAAGTATTTCAGTTTAAAAACACAAGGGATATCCCTCTATACCAACAGAAGCAGTGATAGGCCTGAGTGTGTGCTGCTCCCTGCACACCACTGCATGGGCTAGGTGATACCCGCACCGTGCTTCAGCTATCCTGTTCTTTATGGGCTTAAAAAGAGGTGCTATGAGGTTCTTTCTTTCTTTTTTTCTGTTTATGCTTTTATTCCCATTTTTTCTCCCTGTTTTTAGTTGCCAATTATACCCACTCTTTTTCATGTAAATGATCCCAACCCTCGTATGAGAGGTTGCTGCCGTAGTCCTGAGACCGGTAGTGGGCATGGTACCGCCTCCTCTGAGCCGGGAGCCGCCACGGTCACCGTAACACACAGGACCACTCATATATGCAGCGAGCTCAAATTGGCTTCCCTCCCCCCTAATTTCGAATTTTTGTTATTTTATTTTATTCTCCATGAATATATATGTCTATGATAGCCTTTCTTACAATAGTGTTTACAGCTTTAGTTTAGTTTAGTTTAGTTTATTAGCACAAAAAATATATATATAATACAACAAAGTATACGAAACAAATAAACATAACAAATTTGTGCAGGAGAGGTAAGAACCCCCAAAGGGCTTATAATAAAACCTCCCCTCTAGGATTTACTATTTATCCTGTTCTTTAACATAAAATGAAATTAAAAACAAGTAAAAAAGCAAATAAATTCATAATAACAGTAATAATAAAAAATAAATAAAAGAGTAAACACAGACACATAGCACATACATCCATGTACAGAGCACCTTAATTATGACACAGGTGTTTTTTCATGTTGGACTTGAATACAGACAATGATGGACAGGTTTTGATAGAGAGGGGACAGGTATTCCAGAGTGATGGACCTCTGTATTTAAAGGAGTGTTGACCAAGAGTTGTATGACAATAATGAATATGAATGTCCTTTGCTCGTCTAGTTGGATATGAATGGATATCTGAGTTCATTAAAAAGAAGTTGTTGAATACACTTGGTAGGCTGTGATGATCTTGAGACATACATTTATACATAAAAATACATGTTTGATAGACATTGATGTTGAAGATGGTTAACAGATTTAGTTTCTTGAACAGTGGAGCTGATGGTTCATAACGATTTGACGCAGTTGCCAATCGTAAACATTTCTTTTGGATTAAAGTAATTTTTTGAAGGGCAGAAGGATATGTACTGGCCCATACGATGTTACAGCACATACTGAATGTCTTTCCATCGTGTGTACAGTGCATACGATGCGCGTCTGCCAAAGTAGTCTAAAGTACTCTGAAGTTGGGTACATTTTCAATAGTATAATAGGCTATCTGTTCCAGTGTGTGTTTTTCTAAATGACGTAATGATTGGTAAGCCAGGCAGTTATCCGGGCTGGAGTTATGGGACAAGTACATCAACAAAATTGTGGATCTTGTACACGCCACACGGGAGTGAAACAATTCCTTTCTCTCCGAAATGAGAATGGGCAGTACCGGGAGGCGCGAGGGAGGACAGGCGTAGATCGTGATGGAGAGAGCCGATAAAAGAGTCCACGCAGGACTGTGGGACTGGCCTCGTAAATCCTGACAGCCTTCGCGATTCAAAAAAAAAGTGGGCGGCGGTTTCTCACCGTTCGTCTTTCCAGCACATAGTGGTGTCTAATCCGTCACCTCCCGCTCGGTGATGCGTGTCGCGACTCACGCTCGCGCTCATTGTTTACGGCCCACAAGTCAAAAATCCCAAAGTGGCAACAGCCACAGAGGTTTTAAGAGACGTGCCTGCAGTGAGCAGACACAGACTGCTATAAACCGCTCTATTGGCCATCATTTAAAGTGAACATTAGGACCTCATTAGCCCATAAAAGGGCCTGTGATTTTGAGTCCTTCCCCACCCCTTACCCATTTCCTGCTGGACACAGGTGATTAAACTTACTAGTGAGAGTTTGGATGCGGTTCAGTGGCCTCTCCCAAGTGTCTTGCTGGAATAGGCACCTGGTGGCTAAAGGAGACCAGGTGAATCTTATCCAAGTGCAGTGTGCTGTAAGAGCATGTATGAAATGGCTACTCCCCATTCAGCTTCATGCCGTTGATGCCTGTGCTGTAGATATGGACAACGGTGGACAACAATGTACACAACACAGAGCTGTAACTGTTTGCCTGCAACCTATTTATAGGGATTCCACTGAAGGGAACCCTAATGTGAATCCACAGGGTCTTTAACACTAATGTCAATGATCATAATCTCCATACACGATGAGCAGCATGGTGGTCTTGGGAGGAGTAATCTTGTTGCCGAAACCTTACATTTTTAATACTTGAGATTTAGATCCCACCCCTTACTTCTCCGGCCACGCCTGCTGTTATCGTCAGGACTGGGATGCATTCCAGCGTATTTCCAGCCTACGTGCATTCGTCTGGCTGGGTATGACAAGTTATATACGTTATTTAAGAGGAATTCGCTCACAAGTCATGGATCAGTTAAGATAAGAGTTTTCAGAGACAAAGATGCAGACACTCATGAAATTATGAAGCCTTTTATCTTTCCATGAATAAGATGGGGAAATGGAAAAGAGCAAACATTGCACAAGACTCAGGAGGAGTGTCTTTAGAAGCGGCTGCTACAGTATCTGACCCCAGTATACTTGGCTCACCTGCAATGCTTTTCCTCGGCCCTTGTTTTGTGCCATTAACACTTTATACAGAAACAGGGAATTCCTGTCCTACAAAGCATCGGTTTGGGAGAAATGAGGCACGGATAACAGACATTAATCAGGATTCTTCGTTAACCTCAGTTCCGCTTTTCATGGACTACACACTGATGTTTTATGGCCGACCGTTAGCCTCGCATGCAGTATCTATTTTCTGATTGGGGAGGATCCTGTCAAGGACATGCGCTAAATGTTAAAAAACAAAGTGCTCCCATGAGCACCACAACGATTCACGGCGTGTGTCATATCACGTGCTGGCACATTTTGCTTTCTGGCTCAGCAGTAATGACGAACAAACTTTAGTGGGATGAACAGCCTCTGTGATGTTTGGATAAGAAAAATGGGCAAGCACTGCATGCAAAAACAGACTTGCTTCATTTAAAAGATAACATTCAGATGACATAGTACATTCAGATAGAGGGGGGGAAATTCACAAAATGTTTAGGGCAGGGGTCTTCAACCGGGGATCTGTGGGGGTACTGCAGGGGGTCCCTGGCAGGGATTAAAAAATGTGTATATATATACTGTATATATATATATATGATATTATATTTTATAATAAAAATAAATGTTATTCAACCATATAATTCAACCATAATAACCTGTTTTTATATATGTTATTCTACTGCTTTCAGCGCCATTATTAGTATCGTTCAGAACAACATTAAAATTTACATGCAAAAAAATACTCAAAAATAGAATAAGGGGCCCCTGGCTGTCCCATTTTCCCAGGTGGGAGTCCCTGGACAAGAAACGGTTGAAGACCCCTGGCTTAGGGGGATGCAAGCAACAACCTCCTCAGTTCTTTAATAATGTTGTTCTTATCCACAGTTTATCCACTCTAAAAACGCAAGCTCCTTACAGGCAGTAATATTGCCGTGTCTTATGTTTCCATAAGAGGGACCTTAATATGGAAAATGTAACTGAAAGTAATTACGGAGGTAGCCGCGTAAGGAATGTGGAGCTGTGTGATCTCGCAGGCCCGTCAGTCTTGCTGCGTAAGGACCAGGAGGGTGACGCATGTCTATCTTTGTTCCGTGCCCTGCCAGGCGTTTCATTAAACCCTCCAGTCCTGATCCGGGCGAGCTGTGGTTAAGCGCGACCTGGCTGAGCAGGGCCACTGCTGCGACGGGTCTCCACGGCCCGGTAGGTGTTACAGGGTACACTGCTGGGAGATAAGCCTCGTGTTCACAAAGCACCCATCAATCCATTGACGGGCTCCGGTGCACAGACTTCAAATCCTGGCCTGGAGTTCTCCTACCCCCCACAATCTCTCTGCCTGGCGAGCACTGTGAGCAGCATGAAGACACTGAGAGATAAAGGAGGACGGGGTTTCTCATGAATGCTTACGTATGTCCCTACCGTAATCAAAAACAAGTAACAGCGACTGTTGTCATCCATTTCAAATGATACATTTTGAGGTGCGCTGCCCAAACGTTGTGTCGTATATAGTTGACCTGGTAACACCTGGTTCAACTTGTCCTTCCCTTGAATAATGATTCATTTGTTGTGACCAAGTCACTTGGCATTAACTGGATTGTGTACCTTCCCGAACGTTACGGTTACGTTTTGGGAAAATGACTCACTCCTGTATGTATCTGACCATGTCAAGGTCCTTAATAGTGATGGTCAACTGTCCCTCAGGGAGAGAATCCGGGTCGCCCAATCCAGGCCAGGTTTTATCACCCTCCCTCCCAGGGGTGATTACACAGCCTTAGCCGGGCCAAGCTCCCTGTACGCAGTATGCCCACATTAGTGACAAAGCATGGAGTGCCTCTAGCATGCCTGCAACTGACTAGTGGGGAAGGGAGACTATCGTATGCAGGATGCTAAAGGGGGAACTTATGGAGTGACAAGAGTATTTTCTTTCATGGTGTGTGCTGGAAGTCTTAGGGCTCTCATTGGCAATGGAGTTTGCGAGAGTTTGTTCAAAGTTCCAGAGGACAGTGTTGCTGATCATGGTGATGCATAAATGGGGTAGGTTTTTTGTTGTTGTTTTTTGCTCTTCCCTCGCATCTTCTTTGGGCATCGGCATGTCTAGCAGTCTCCCCCCGAGGCTTTGGGGTTAGACGGAGGTGTGGAGGAACGGCGTATCCTCGTTGGGGGTGTGAGCGCGGAGAAGGCAGCAGCAGCGCTCACGATTGAGAATTAGCCGACGGAGGAGGAGGAGAGCGGCCAGTTGGCTGGCAGGTTGTTGTGTTGTTGTGGACGGAGGGATAATCTGAAAATCTGTTCGCTGGAAGGGGGACACATTGGCCAGTCACAGTGCTAGATGCCTCGTTCAAATACGTGATGCAACTTTTGAATTTCTTTTTGTCTGTTTTCATCAAAAGTGTGTGGGTGAGAGGAATTATGCGAATGTGAATTCGAAGCTGGAATTCAGAATTTTAATGAATGAGGGAACAGGCAGAAATAGACCTTGTTTTACACTATTTTTAGAACAGTTTTGGAATAAATTAATTTTGAAATCAAAACAAATATTTAGATGGCTGAATATTTTATTTAAATGTGCGTAATTGCACATTGTCTTTGAAAGATTAGTGGGAAGGATTCTTAATTTTATTTCTTAAATTAAAAGTGAATTTTAGAAATTACAACTCCCAATTCCCTTCCCTTGCTTGCTTTTGTGAATTAATCGACTCTGCTCATTTAATCTCTCTAAGATTAATTTTGCTAGGCTAAAGCTGCCATTTGTTTAACGGGTAATACATTTATGGTCATTGTCACTTTTAAATGAGCGTGTACGTTAGAGTTCCACCTGAGACTTAAGGTTTAAAGCATTTTAAACCGTTGCATCCTCAGGCTTGTTGCTTGTTGTGAGGGGTGCTGTTTGGTGGGACGGCACTGTAAGGCTTTTTTGGGGGGGGGCGTATTTTTTTAAACCCCCCCTTCTAATGAAGCGTTGACCTATTTTCCCCCACTCGGGAGGAGTGCCTAAAACTCGTTAAGTTTGGGATCGCTGACAGGGTGGGCAGGGGGTGAAACTGCATTGCATGTGGGGGCTATTGTTGCCCGTCGCCATGGTGATAGGCTGTGTCTGGCCACCTTGCTCTCTGCATCTTAACTCTGAGTGACTAAAACAAGGGATTTGAGACGTTAGGCAACAGACTGTAACTTCAGTCATTAAAGCGCATCCCTAGAGGTCATCAAACTAAGGCAAACACTCTTGATAGATGTGATAAAAGACTTGATAGCCTGATATGTACATAACACGGTCTGTAGTGTAATTGCTGTGTAATTCCCGCACACTCTCTCCAGCACTTTGAAGTGAATATTTTTAATCTGTAACCGTTGGTAAATCATTAGATTACTGCAAAAAAACAGCCCAGGCGCACAGGGTACTCTGTTGGTACTTGCGTATTGGTCATGCATTTTAGCATACTGTAACTCAACGCGAGTAAAGCATTTTGACTTTGCCACGCCCCCCTGAGCCCACGCAGCGCTTCATGTAAGATCATTGCCTGGGTGATGCGTCTCCTGCGGAGATAAAAATGTGCCTCTAAAATGCGATTGTGTTCCTGCCAAGCGCAAAAATGGGCAAGTGTAAAATTGCTGTTGGCGTTGCGGTTCTGTGTGCTTTCTTCCTGGACGCGCGGGAATTGTGGTCTGTGGTGAAAAGGAATGCAAAAGCATCACCTTAGCATTAATTACCGCATTACATCGAGGACGTGCTCTGACCCACACTGGCCTTGTGCTCATGTTCCTTACGGTGTCTCTGGCTGTGGAGTCTTGCGATCACTCCCACACACAGACCTCCTTCACATGCTGCCGAATCAAAGCTGGGCTCCCCTCTCCTCCTGCCTGTTGTCCCGATTGGCCGTGCCTGTTGTTTATAAGACAGGCACATATCTCCTGTCTCCCAGGGGTTCAGCTCTTAAAGACAGCAGATAAGTTTGAGGGGGATGGGGGGTTAAGATGTTAAAAAAACAAACACCCAATATCCGAGTGGGGCACTTTTCCTCCCCACTCCCCACCCTCCCCTCCTCCTCGCTGCACTCCACTAACGCCAAGCCAGCACGTGTGAGACCAGTGCGTTATTCAGGGAAGGAGAGGTGTGATGCAGACACATATTATGGGATGGGATGGACAGGGGAGCAGAGGGGGCTGGGTGGAGGGGAGACCAGGAGCGCTCTTCAGCCTGATAAAGGAGTCCCCACAGTGGTGAAAGCTGATAGGCCGCAGGTTGACGGTGATCTGTCGGATGTCAGCGACGGCTACTCAGACAGACACTGCGGCGGGCCGAGATTTACAGCTGGATTTGCCATCTGATACAAACCACTCCTCGGAGACGACCCCCAGCCCCACCTTTGAAGAGCAGGCAGGAAAACATTTGCAGGCATTCCACCAGGTTCCGCAAGCCCTGGGGTGTAGCTTGAAGGGCGGGGGGGGACTGGACATGGCCACAGTGGGCGTAGGGTCCCCTGAAACCCACGGCCCTCAGGGAATGCCACATCTCAAAATAAACATATTATTTTCCTGGGGGCTCAAGGAATCACAAATGCTGAGTGACAAACTGTTTTCACAATGTAAAGAATGCCATTGATCTCTGCCACCGCTAGTCCCTGTGGTCTCAATCAACCATATAGGGCTAATTTGCAAGTTAGCTAATGTCCCAGTCCAAACAGAAGATAAATACAGGACTCTTTAACAGAGCTGACATTTAAACTGCTTGTTTGCCAGTAGTCCTCCGTTCCTCCTCCATGCCATTATATATTTGCCTGGCAGATGCTCTTATCCATGTTGACTTAGACACTACAGCTGACATTTCTACACACTTACTGTATTGCCCATTTGCGCATCTGGATACTTACAGAAGCAATTCAGGTTAAGCGCTTTGCTCGGGTACAACAGCAGTTCCCCATCTGGTAACTGAGTCTTCTACCTGTGAGTTATGGGCTCCTTTACCTCTAACTTAAGCCACACTGCCACCCTATTACAGCAGCAATGTGCCACCAGGGACTCACCTTTGGCACAAATGATTCACTTTCAGCAGACACAATGTGCGCTTCTGTTCTCTGGGAACGAGTGGCGTTCTGTGTTTAGGACATGGCGTACGGTGCGGGAGATAAAGGCAATCTCCGCGGAGATGTATGATTGTTGCTGTGTGCCGTAACAGGACGTGGAGTGTGTGTGCGTGGGGGGTCAGTGACATCACCAGAGAAGCACGCCTCAGAGATGACTGGCTTCACTTCGGGGGGTCGAGTCAGAGGGGCCAGGCGCGGGGAGCAGATAGGACAGGTGTGGGAGACATCCGCCTCTCTCCCTAACAGCACTCCCATCTCTAACCTCTGCGCTCGAGTCACTCTGTGCCAGTTTAAGCTGGTCTCTGTGTGTGTGTGTGTGTGTGTGTGTGTGTGTGTGTGTGTGTGTGTGTGTGTGTGTGTGTGTGTGTGTGTGTGTGTGTGTGTGTGTGTGTGAATCAGTGTGTCTGTTTGGGTGTGAGTATGTGTGTGAATGAGTATGTGTGTTTTCATGAGTGAGTGTGTTTGTGTGAATGAGTGTGTGTGTGTGTGTGTGTGTGCACGCATGTGTTTCACCGTCAGTCTCACTAATGTGGAAGGACTCCGTCCTTCTAGATACCTTTGCCCCAGCCCCACCTCTATGTCTCCAAGCCTGGAGGTGAGTGGTGGGCCGCGGGTAGGGGTCGAGGATGGAGGATGGGGAGCCTCCTGGTTTTAATCCTGTAGTGTGTCTGGGGGTATCAGGAGTTTAGTGGGAGTAGGGGGGTTGTGAGCTGCAAGCAGATTAAAGCAGGGAAAGCACATGAAGGTTAAAGACTAGAGGCCCACATCATTACATACAGAGGCACAAGGCAGAGGAGGACACCGGCTCACACTGCAGAGTGGACACATAGGCCACCGGGAGGACAGTTTGGGTGGAGCAGACAATGTTGAGGCAGACTAGAAAGTGTTTAGATGGAGCAGACAATGTTGGGGTGTTTGGGTGGAGCAGAGGCAGAATATTGGGTGTAGTAGATATCAGAGAGGACAGTGTTGGGGTACAGGTGTAGATGGTAGAATATTGGCTGTAGTAGATATCAGAGAAGACAGTGTTGGGGTACAGGTGTAGAGGGTAGATTATTGGCTGTAGTAGAGCTACAGTGTTGGGGTACAGGCGTGGAGGGTAAAATATTGGATGTAGTAGATACCAGAGAACACAGTGTTGGGGTACAGTTGTAGATGGTAGAATATTGGCTCTAGTAGATATCAGAGAAGATAGTGTTGGGGTACAGGAGTAGAGGGTAGAATATTGGCTGTAGTAGATATCAGAGAAGACAGTGTTGGGGTACAGGAGTAGAGGGTAGAATATTGGGTGTAGTACCGTAGATATCACAGAGGACAGTGCTGGGGTACAGGTGTAGAGGGTATTATATCAGGTGCAGCAGAGTTGGGAAAGTCTTCATGTTTCACCTGACTTGTGGCAGTGACTGGACAGAAGATATTAACACTCTTTGATCAATGACTTTAATTGAAAACTACTTAAGTGTTCTCGCAAGGGTGTCAATTTCAGTCTTTAACAGACCCCCTACCATTATAGCTATGCTCATTAAAGAGAGCTTTAGACACTCAGGGTCTCAAAAATATTTACATTTAATACGCTTAATGGGATTTTAAAAACAGGAATGCACATTCCCAATCGAAAAGTGTTTACCGGAATAACTTTCTGTGATGTGACCATATGGCATTGAATTCTAATTTTTTTACTCTCATGACGAACCGCTAGCAAATGTGCTCACGGTCTGCGTGTTGGCTCTGTCAACAATGGTTATTTGTGGAAATAGGCAAATTTTGACTGGAAGCCCTGCCCCTGCTTGCCTCCACATTGTGTCCCACGGGGTGACATCACACCCCTTTGGACGGAGAAAAGGAGGAAGACAAAGACGGCAGCCACTTGGGTCCAGCTCACCCTCTGACAGAGACGGCAGGGACTTTTACTTTTTCATTTTTATTAGTCTATTCAGATGCTAATACTCCTCCAGAGGGGAAGCGTCTGTGTGAAATCTTGACTCTTGTTCTGTGGGTTGCTGAGGCGCCGAACACTGTTTGTGTTTTCAGTTCATTTTCACGACAGTTTTTCCTTACAAAAGTGTAAGGATTTCAGTTTTATGGGGAGCTAAATGTACTGCCAACGAATGACTTGAACCCCATGTTTAAAAATAGGACAATATTCCAGAAGCAAAAATTGTCTTAAAATCATCCCTATTGGAATAAATTAAGAGAATATAAACGAAAGCTCTAAAAGTTAAAGGCTCAACTGCTCAATGACAGACATCGAACAGTAATTTTATGTGAGCAGAATGCGGTTCCTCTTCCCTTGTGGATCTTGCCGTAGGAACAGCGAGAGGGAGGGAGCGGCGTGAAACAGCGCAAATTCTCTGTGACCCCCCTTCTCCCTCGCCGTCCATTCCTCCCTCTCCACATCCCTCCCTCTGACAGGGGGAAAGCAGGGGTCAGGGGAGAGAGCAGGCATTCACTAATCCTGGTGCATAACTTCGGGGCTGCCATGGTAACCTTACTTTGCCAGGCTCAACGTCACACACTCACCGGGTCCTCAGAACCGCAGGCGGGGAGGAGGGCCGGCCTCCTCGGCTTTGTCTCGGCTGTCCTCGGCGGCTGCACAGGCAGGTGCAGTGGACAGCTGCCGCACAATGCCAGTGCGGACACTTCAGGAACATCCCGCGCCCCCTTTGTACTCACACCGCGGAAAGCGGGGGCCCGATCTTAAAGGAGAAATGCGTGTAGACATGCCAGGCCAGGAACAAACTGTTGCCTCCTTTTGTGGGGTAAAACAAAAAAAGGTTCAATCAGAACAAATAGGATGAGGATTAATCTTAGTGCTGATTCACATCATTGGAATGTATGTGAGTCATACGGAGGAAGAGTTTGAATCCCGGAATGGTATTGAGACTTGAGTAAGATGTAGTTAAGTGGATTTGCTTTAGTCATTGTCCAGCCGTATAAATGGATAATTATATAAAATGTTCAGTCAGCCCTGTGAGGCACCCCCGTGTAAAGCCACCTGCTAACGAATGAAATCACAGATAACAATGTGAATCATAGAAATAAACACACATTTTGAGTGATCAGAATGGGTGGTTGGGCCGTTCCCATGTGAGGCATCTTGGAATTTGTACCTTATCTGTCAGCTTGTCTGTGGATCTACTGCCCCACAGCTGCATCAGGTGCCCTCCTGTGATTTAATGCCGCTTAAAAGCATGTTGCTGCAGCTGCCGCAGTAGTATGAAGGCACTGCATTTCAGTGGAGACGCTCTAGTCAGTGGACACTCAGGGAAACTGATACAGAACCGTCTCCAGAACTGTTACATGCCCACCTGCTCCCGGTGGAACTTGACGCCTGTGTTTTAAACGAAGAGATTTAGAGGCCTTGACATTGACAGAGTGCAACAGGCTTTTCTGTGGTCCCTCTCTGTGTGTGTGGGGCTTTAGTTTTGTTTTGATATGCCGCATGTGTCTGCGCTTGTGCGCCGAGGGTCCTCTTTGAGGTGGCGTTTGCTTGTCACGGCGGAGAGGTGAGGGTGAGGTCGGTGCCGTGGGAGTTAAGATGAGACGGGTTGCCTCGGACTTTGCTGGTCAGAGTTTAATAGCGTGTTCACTGACTGGTAGGCCGACCGAAGCACAGGCCAGAAGGTGTTAAGGCTAGAACCATCTGTCGGTTGTAACTGTAAGCAGAGCGAGAGAATTAGCGCCAGAGGAGTGGCACATTTCTTGGATGACGCAGCCCCCCACCCCTTGTCCGATAACATTAAGGGATTAAGGAATGCATTTACCCCACCCCCCAACCTGACCCCTTTCCACCCCTGTTACCTCTCTTCCTCTTATTGTTCCTTCCCCTTTATTAATATCTGGCCGAATGCTAAGATTCTGGAACAAAAAACGGTGATCAAAGTGTTGAGTGAAAATCAGGCCCGTGGAATGCAGAGCGACCCTGTGCACTGTCACATGATTGGCTACTGCAGGGCGAGACAATGGAGGGGCAGAGACCCCCCTCCCACACACCCCCATTAAAGTGCTGTGCTCCGTCCCCACAGAAACCCCCCTGACTACGGGGAGAAAGCCGCTGAAAAGGTCAAACGGCAAACAAAAATGCCCCACGGACCACCTACTGCCACACACCGTTAGGAACCGTTAGAATCTCAGATGCCTGAGATTAGAATGACACACACACTCCTTTGTGGCTTGTGCTATTTTTTTGGGGTCTACTGTCAGGCTTAGTTAGCGCAGTCATTTGTGTTGGAATAACGAGACATTTATCACCTATCAACAAGTATTCTGTATTTTCAATGCACCAGTTTGTTGAGTTAATTTGGAAAATTATGAGGTTGATTTTTTTTTAAAGTAAGTTGTGCACGGTTGTTGCTATTTAGCACCGAAAAAAAGAAGGAAAAAAAACATTTATATGCTGAGAAGCAACACTAAATTCACTAGCTGTAGGTGCCAGAGACTGGCAGGCTGAACGGCAGAGAATTATAATCAGGAACTCAACGCACTGCCCAGGGGAGAGGCTGGATCTCCAGAAAAGGGACAGGCGGAGTGTACCGGGGCAGGGATTGGGCACGAGATGAGCACTGCACTCCTTGCACCCGTTCATCAGAGGTGCAGTTTTCTGCTCTGTGAACTCCACCAGTCCCTGTGTAACGGATCTCTTCTCAAACTAGTGATCCTCTTCTGAGGCCAATTTCTCCCAAGTTGGTAGCCAATTACTCCCGCTGTGCTTAGTTCAATCCCCTCCCTTGTAGTTCGCTGCTGTAGCCCTGTGACCGGCAGTGACAATTGCGAAGCGCTGCCTCCTCCGAGACAGCACTCGCCGAGCTGTCGACCGTAACTCCGGCACCCCAGAACCACTCCTGTGCGCAGCAAACTGTGTCGGCTTCCCTCCCGCCTCCCTGGGGCGGACAGCCAATTGCCTCCCTGGTGGCACTCCCGGCCAGAGCCGACTCTGGCGCGATGGGGAATCGAACCCCGATCGCCGTGGCCAGCGTCGGACGTTGAAACCACTAGACCATGCGGGAGGCCCATGTGGTATTCTTTTGAGTCCAGTGTTGTTTAATTCGGGGGTGGATGTGCATTACCTGTACATAGCAGGCACTCCTATCTACAGTGGCCTGTGAGCTTGCATTTTACATTTACATTACAGGCGTTTAGCAGACGCTGTTATCCAGGGCGACTTACAGTATGCGTTTCTTTACATACAATCCATTTATACAGCTGGATATTTTACTGAAGCAATTCAGGTTAAGTACCTTGCTTGGCAGTGTTCCACCTGGGAATTGAACCTCCAAGTCCAGTTCCCTAACCATTATACAAAACTGCCGCCCGCATGCATCACATATAGCATCAGTATAGATGCACATTTAAACACAATTAAAACCCCTGCAGGAAAGGCTTCTCCTGTCTGTGGAGAGACTGCAAGGCTCCCTGAGGCTTGTGGGCCCTGGCCCCTGAGGGGAGAAGGCCTGATGAATGGCTCCTGAAAGTGGTCACGGTGTGTGTGGCGGTTTGAGGAGAGCCCACCGCCGGGCTCTCGGCTGTGATGTCACCGCTCGAACGTCCCTTCACCCCAGGGTCCTCCTCTCCACGGCTCGTTCAGCGCTCTTAAATCTAGCGTAGACTTACTGCAGAGGCAGCGCTTGAAAAGGTAGCCAGTTTTGTGATGCGTGATGCACTCCACAGGGCGTAAACCACCCTCTGCTTGGAGTTTGGATGAACCTGCCAGTAATCCTTCAGTCACGTTGGGGTTTTGCACAAACACAAAAACGGGGAAGGGGTTTCCGGGTTTTTAGTGGGCAGTGGTTTAATTCTGGGGTCCTGTGACTGTCATGGGTTATTGGTTCAAATAAAAAATATTTCCAATGTATTATTCATCTGAAAATGCCATTGTACTTTATAGAGAATTTTTCATCTGATAGTTTATTCTTTAATTTGTGTTGAAGTGGTTCAGGAAATGTCACCAGTGACCCATATGTTTACCAAAATAGTAAAAGGACATATTGACTAATATTTTCAAAATGTTTGTGAACTTTTTTTTATTGTGAGGAAAAAGTTTAAATCATCACAATTGAATTTCATGTCTTTTCGCACCTGAAATCATGTGCGAATGGTCCTACCTTTTGGGAAAAAAATGCCATTTTTTTCTACAAATTATAATTATATAAACATGCCGTCCTCAAAAGGCATTAGCCAGCCACTGCAGTCCACTCTGCGATCCATCAGCTGAGCTGCACAGAGGCTGTGCTGGAGGACTGCACAACTGATGCAGCCGGTGCAGATACTCAATCAAACAATTGCTATTGAGCGATGAGGTGGGGGACGCCCTGCTTACTGAAACCCTCCCCTGCAGGACTGCCAGCCACTTATTTACATTCCTTAGGGTAGTCTTCCTTAAAGTTTGTATTCAGACACTTCATTAGGTAAATACAAATATGAAGGTGTTAACAATTGTGCAACAATGTGTCTTTCCTAGCAGGGATAGTCTGTGGGGAGCTGTCGGACAGGTGTGAGTCCTCCCCGTGCCAGAATGGGGGCACCTGCGTGGAGGGCGATGAGGGCTACGCGTGCCTCTGTCCCAAGGAGACGATGCGGTACGCGGGGAAGGACTGCGAGGAGCTGTACGACGCCTGCGCCTTGGCGGGCTGCCCCAACTGCACCAGCACTCCGGGCAGCGAGGACTTCACCTGCGGCTGCCCGGACGGCCTCGCCGGCGCCAACTGCACGCTCGCCACCGGCGGGTGCGAGAGCGGCCCCTGCCAGGGGCCCAGGACAGAGTGCGTGGACGCCGACGGCGGCTACACCTGCCACTGCCCCGCGGGCCACGGCGGGGAGGACTGCCAGACCCTCGCTGGCAAGGACGACTGCCTCGAGGACCCCTGCCTCAACAACGGCACCTGTGTGGCGCTGCCGGACGGTCACGAGTGCCGGTGCGGGCCGGGATTCGGCGGCCCGCGGTGCGAGGACGACGTGGACGAGTGCCTGTCGCAGCCGTGCCAGAACGGGGCCATCTGCGTCGACGGCGCCAACGGCTACCAGTGCTTCTGCGTCCCCGGTTTCCAGGGTTACCACTGCGAGATCGACATCAACGAGTGCGCCTCCCGGCCCTGCGAGAACAACGGGACCTGCATTAATGGGAAGGACCGGTACAGCTGCGAATGCCTGCTGGGATACATGGGTGAGCAGCCGTCATCCCTGCTCAGATTCACATTCAAATTCAGGTTCAGCTTCATTGACAGGACGATACGTGTATGACAACATGACAGTGTATCACAGAGGCACATAAAGAATGATATCAGCACTATCAATAATGGCTCTTCACATTTGCCTCTCTTTTCTTTTGGGAAAACTCGCTTCCCACTAATGAACAAGCAAATAAAATCAAAAGGAAGGAAGAAGAGGCGCTCCATAGCCCGCCCCTTCTCTGAGCCCTTGCGGGGTGTTCGTGTTGGTAGGGGGAAGACCTAAGACACTAAAACCTGTTATGTGGTCATTAAACGAGACTCCCATGGGGAAACAGTCTCATGAGTTTCAGCACCTCCCCCTCCTTTTCTAACCAGGTCTGGGCTATTTCAAGCGTCTTTATTGTTATCTGTAGAACAGGGGGATTAGACAGCGATGCATTCTTTCAGGTCAAGATATTTCAAGTGCTGAGCTAGACGGCCAAGGTCTCAGGGCCGCAGGGTAACGGTAACGGCTGCAACCTCTGAGGGAGGCTCGACCTGATGGCGACGGGGTAATGAACCTGCGCGTGGAGCGGGAAACCGCGGCTGGGATCCCGTAGAGCAAGCTCTCCCTGCTCACCACAATGCCAAGATCCTCTCGCCGTTATCCCACCGTTACATTACAAACCGGGGGGTATCAGCGGGGAATGACGCGCAAGACTACAGCCCAATTGCTGTGATTATTGTTTCTCTCTCTCTCTCTCGCTCTCTCTCTCTCTCTCTCTCTCATTCTCTCTCTCTCTCTCTCTCTCTCTCCCCACCAATATGCACTGCAGTGCTTTTCTGTGCAGCTCCACAACCTGGACAATTTGTCTGTATATCTGAAAAGTTGATGTGAAACCTTTGAGTGTGATTTGCTGTCAGCAGGCGGGAAAAATCTTGGACTTGACATTGATATAAACATGTATGCACAGGCATAGACTACATGCAGAAAATCCACATACATACATGCATACACACTTGAGAGTACCTTTAAATATGTTTTGGCAGTGCGTCTCACCATCTCTGTGCGTTGTGTGTGTGGAAGGAGTGAACTGCGAGGTGGAAATCGATGAGTGCGAGAGCAGCCCCTGTCAGAACGGAGCTACCTGCCATGATCACGTGGGCCTGTACGCCTGCGAGTGCCCGGCCGGGTTCGAGGGCCTGGACTGCGAGGTCGACATCGACGAGTGCGCCAGTGCTCCGTGCCTCAACGAGGGCACCTGCAACGACCTGGTGGACAGGTAGGAGTCTCAACTCCTGAGTCCCATTCATCAAGGGACTGTGGACAGTGGCATAGTCTCGTTGAATCAGCACATACTGTTCATACTGTGATACGGAGCTGCAGGCACTTGGTGAAGGCCGCTCTCTTGGAGGATGTATAAATGATGATTATGCTTATTATTATTATCGTTATTATTACAGGGACAGACAACTTTGTAGAGAGTGGCCTTCACCAAAGTTTGAATCATCCAAGCAAATAATTGTGTAATTGTAGCTCAATTAGAGGGACCATTGAGCATTATAGGATGTAGAAACTGAGCTGATGTATAAACGCACCAGCAGATGCTTCTCTTCTCAAATAGCTTCTTGCTTGGAACAGTGGTCCTGGTCTCACAGTGTTAACTGCAGAGTAACATCGAATAATACTGATGCTATGCATATTAGCTAAGATGTAGCATTTGAAATGATGGAATTATGATTTGTACAGTTGGAGGGGCATTGTACAAGTAGTATAAACTGTAATATGTATTTATTATTTTATCTTGACAAAAAAGTTTACAAAGTAAAAAAAGCCAAGTTACTCACAATGCATATACTCTCTGCACATCTATAATCTATGCTTTGCATGCTAAATTATTGATATCAAAATGATGCCTCATCTCTCATTAGGTTTCTTCAAATGTTATGTGCTTATGTCACATCCAAAATGTCTAAGTGTATTTTAAACAATTTGTATGAGTTTTATATTTTGGGTTGGAAATGGCACATATGTACTGTATATCCTTCCTATTATTTTGAACGATATTTGACATTACAACCCTAAAACATGACATACAATACTGACACTTGCATAACATAACATCACACGAGCACCATCACATGAACACATACATGATCACAAGTACCAACCATCTGGAACAACACATTGTTATTATGGACACAGGTATATAAGGACCACAGGTTTTTGCCAAATAATAATTCCAGAAATATGTATTTTTATCCTGTAATACTGTATAGAGCTACTTGATGTGCTATTATAATTTGTAATAACTTTAATATAATATAGCAGAAATATAATACTGATCCTACATAAACGTATATAAAATACATTGGTGCTATGAAAAATGCACTTATGTTTTTCATTTAACACAACCACTGTATACATGATATATGAGGAGGACATGTAGAAGATTAGTTGAGGTTAAATAATGACTTGAACACACAAGCAGTCCATCAGACCTTCATCACAGATGTCTGCTGACAAGATTGTACACATTGATCACACACTCAAAGACAACATTCTCTTGAGATGCCAAAATGAAGAAACACAGGGCCAAGTTACTTTAACGAATGTGGGAAAATATGGGAAGCATTGCTTTGGAACAGTGCTTGTTTAGTTTCTGGCATCATTTGGTATTGAGCACAGGTGACAGTTGGGTCAGCAGTACTGAAGACCCAACTGCATAAATTATGATTTTACTGTATTATTTTTATGCAACCCGTCTGCAACAATGGGTGTTAGCAATAGCACAAAGCACAAGACAATAGCACAAACAAATATATTATAATTCTGTATGGCTATCATCAATGAGTCCAGGCTCTACTGATGAACTATTCATGTTGAAGCTGTAAGACTCAGCCTGCACTTGTCTCATGTGCCTTTGCTGACTGCACCAACTAGAAAGGGATATTTTACCAATCAAATTGTAGATGTAGATTGGAACAACAATGTAACCTGACAGAGGTCAATTTGTTGAAGAGAAGTGAATGAGCTTCCCTTGTGTGTGGCGGGACAGGGAAGTGGCTGTCAGCGCTACATTAAACACCCTTTACCCTTTGACGTTCCAACCAGCTACGAGTGTGACTGCAGTGACACCGGGTTTACCGGAGATGACTGTGAAATTGATATCCCCGAGTGCGCCTCGAACCCGTGCCAGAACAACGCCACCTGCCAGGAGGGGATCAAGTCCTACAGCTGCCTCTGCTGGCCAGGTACTCACACCTGTCACCCTAGTATCTGGCTGTATGACTAGACAGAAGGTCTACATTCTGCTCATCAGTGTGAGCCAAGCTGCACAATGTTTAGGGAAAGTTTAATATTTTATGCTTATTCACTGATGTTCAGACTGTTATGGGAGAAGTTGTATTTCTTGGTGTCATCGACGTAAACTTTGAATTTGAATTGTCATGGCAATGATGTCTCCTAAGAGGGAGTTTTGTTGAATGTGAAGTGTGGCAGATATTTGATGCCAATTTCTATATGTGTGGCACATTTGCATTATGCTCATGTTCCTCCAGTCACATTCGACCATATAAGTAAAAGGAATGGGTGTTTTTAGTCACAGATTTTATATAGCAACCAGATGGCCAACTCTCCATAGAGTCCTCTCTATTTCCTTACTGTAGGAGGTTCCATTTGGTAACAGAAGTATCCAGTGCTATATTACAGTTTATGAATATTCATGAGGATGCATGCCTAAAGACTGAACATCCATTGCTCATTGGTCACGTCCCTTTGTGAATATTCATGATGCATCAAATTGGAACATTCCAGCTTCAATGGTTGAGAGACCACGGTTTTCTTTTATAACAATATGGAGCTGATCATCTGGTCAGTCTAAAGAATTTTGGAACCGTACACACCTTCCCATTGGCTGTTGTCATAACAATTCATCTGAGAAAGAGCAATTCCCAGAAAAGCCTACAAAGTCATCATTATGCAGAGTGAACATGAGACATGGAGATTTGAACAACAGAATTTGAACACAGTCTGTGGTCGAGCTGGAAATGGATGTGAATTGGACAGCAATAGAAATAAAACATAAATGTATAGGACCTAAAAAAAAATAATCTGGCAAAATGTCATATGCACAATATTCAAAACTTGTCTCAGACAATTTCTTGCAGCTGTTCTGGTTGGGGTGAAAGCTGTTGACTTGTTGACTTTAAATAATATATAATACTATGCATCTAGATATCTACTTATATTTTTATATAAACTGATGTGTCATGAAAATCTTATGAGTGTTGCTTTAAATGAAATATGTTAACCACATCGAATCACTGAGAATGGCTTATCTTCGATTCTTACGAGAAAAATACGTACATAATTGCATCGTAAATAAGGAGTTTTGTTTCATTTTTCCACTGACATATAGACAATAACTTATAGCTAGTATTAGAGGAACATAGCTGCTCAACATCCTGTAACTGAGCCTAATTTTGGTCACTCTGAAAGGCAGAGGCAAATTCTCTCACTCAGTAGGGATACAAAAACGTATGCACAGTATATTCATTTATTTGACCAACTTTTCCCCTTCTGTGCATAATACGAAACAGCGCTGCCCTCTAGTGTTAGACCGAGGTAGCTACAGGTAGTACATAAAATGACCAAGGTGACTCACAATTGTTTAATTTTTCCAGTCAGAATCGGCGAGGGAGGAGATTTACCCATTGTGAAAGTGGTTCCTTTATTCTCAATATGCATAGAATGTCTAAAATGTAAGACAATAAAACTTCATTTTGAGAATTTGGATCGAGATTTATTCAGACACAGATTATTCACAGGCAGCAGGCCGTCGGCAACAGGGGTGGGATTTCTAATGGCTCTGCAGAACCGTTCTCCAGTAAATCCACATATATTCATTGACAGTTGTTGAATTGCGCAGGCTATGAGGGGGACCACTGCGAGGTTGACATTGACGAATGTGCAGCGGAACCCTGTGAGAACGGCGGCGCGTGCTTCGAGCGCTCGGACGTGTCCAACTATGGTGCATTGCCTCAGCTGGACTGGGAGTTCAGCTATACTGACGCAGCGGGTTACCTGTGCGAGTGCTTACCTGGATTCACAGGTAAGACTGCAGCAGGGGCTCTCAAGCTCGGTCGTGGGACCCACTGTGTATTCTGGTTTTTATTACAGCCAATCTCTTGACCAATTAAGGTTGATGAAAGCATGTGTTTAAGTTCTACTATTGTTTTTCCTTCATTACATTTATTTTAACACAATGCAGGTTTGGCTCATTGCCATTTCCTTTGTCATTAAACTCTTAATTTCCCACAAATGGTTTAATTCATTTCAGTAATTGGGACCACACTAATTTCACCTCAGTCTATAATTTAATTAAAAACTGTAACCTCTTTATCAAGTAATAGTTTTCCGTATAGAACATTACAGAAAACAAAAACATTTGTTGTCTGAGAAGTAATCTGACTGATAAATAATATTCATTTGGGTTTTATGGCACACACACCTTGTCACCGGCAGGAGAGAACTGTTCGGTGAACATTGACGAGTGTGAGTCTGCGCCCTGTCAGAATGGAGCAAGCTGCGAGGACCTGATCAACTCCTACGAATGTGTGTGTTCACCTGGCTACGCAGGTGAGGAAATCTCTCTCTGGTCCCCTGTACAACAGCGCCCCCTGCTGATCACAGCATGTGACACCGTGTCTCCCTGGTCACATGACAGTGTCGGTGAGTTTCACATGGTCAGCGTTTAGTGACCGCCAATTTATTTATGGCACTCTGAAGGAAAATGATTAGCAGCTAATCTTAATCCTGCTTTTAATCTCCTGCTCTCATGGGGTATATGCATCTCATTATTACTACTGGTCATATCAGGGAAGAGAGAGAAAGAAAGAGTGAGACAAAGAGCAATATAAAAAGAGTGTGTGAGAGAGAGAGAGAGAGAGAGAGACTGTGATCACAACACATCAAACATTTGGGTTTAGTCAGCAGCGCTTGTAAGAGGGGAAAAGCTACAGCCTAGAGGAACAAAAAGACCAAACAAAGCAGCTTCACCTGCCATATGCCGGCTGTCTTCTTTGGGTATTAAACGGTTTGTCTTCGCTGAAATTTACCAGTCAGGGGGAGATTAGGGACAAGCTCCTTAAACCACAGCGGCTCCACTGAGCCTCAGCGAGTTGCAAGTCAGGTTTTCATTAAAAATAATACATTAAAAAAACTCCTTCCAGTTCTGTCTGTCTGGATCCCTGCCTTTGAAATGGCTCTTCAAAAGGGCGTAGGGAGGAAAACATAGTCAAACACAATTTGACATCTACATTATGAGAAATAATAATGTGTAGTACCCATGTTGAGCTGTCGTTTCATATTTACATTTACATGTATTAATTTGGGAGACTCTTTTTGCCCAAAGCGACTCACAAGGCCGTTATGGTAAACAACACCAAGGGCTTTTTGCTTAAAACCTCCACGCACATGCGCATTAGTGACGTCATGCACATGTACACATACACACACAATATAAAAACACCCCTCGCCCTGTATGGCTTACGTCTATCAGGCCGCCCCACCTAAAACCTGTGCAGAGTGGTTACTGAGCCGACCGCCACTGGCCGGCGTTATTGGCCATCCATCACGCGGGACTGCAGGGCCGCATTCCTGCTGTCGCCAGTGACGGGAACCAGCTGGAGGGAGGCTGACTCCCGCGGATTACAGCCCAGCCTGGGCTCCTCCGCGCAGGGGAGGGGAGGACCGCATCGGCCTGGGCTGGGCTCATTTACAATCACTCCTGCCCCCGACTGGCACCCGGAGGAGGAACAACCTGCGTGTGTGTGTGTGTGTGTGTGAGAGGGCACAGATCGTCCCATCCCATCCCGCTTGTCTGGCGTTCTCTGGCTGTACCGCGCGGCGAAAGAGGGTAGCATGAAGGTTCTGGCGCTGTGGGCGATCTGGTGCGGGCCATTGGTGCTGTCAGGTAACGTGGTCTCTGGTCTCGGGGTGCCGTGGGAGTCGGCGGAGGGGCACGGGGAAAGCTCTCGTGTGGAAAGGAATTTGAGTGGGCTAAACTCTTTCTCTTTGCTCTCCCCCTCTCTCCCTCTCTCTCACTCTGTCAGAGAGTAGCAGGTTCATAGAAGCTCCTGGTTCTGTATTGATCAGAGCTGGAAGGGTTGGAGACTTTTTGCTACGCATGGGTGTCGGATAGATTTTTCGGTTTTGTGGAATATGCCAGAAACATGGCCATAGCGCCTCGTGTGAAAAACATGGTGCTTTTATAGGCAGATGGACATTGATGGTGTGTGTGTGCGCTGGTATTGAAAAAAATAATGACTTAACCACATACAGAAATGCATAGCTATACTGAGATATGTGTTTTGACCCCAACGGCTCTATTGATTTGAAGCCTTTTCTGAGATGAGTTGAACACTTCTTCATAGAACGACACCACCTGACACTGCACCGGCAGGGTGAGGGTGTGGCAGGAGGAGGAAGGGATTGAGGTTATGGGTTTGCGGTCAATCACTTTAAATGGCATTAAACAACTTGGGCAAAAGCCCAAAACAAAGATGAGCAGAGCCCTGGGGACGTGCTTTGAGCGTAAGTGGGGCATCCAAACCACTGTGAAGCTTTGTTCTTTACTTTGACAAATACATTTCAGATTAATTCATTATTTGTATTACTTGTGTTGACAATTATTACTTTTTTACAATTCTTTTACAATTTATTTGAGTTAATAGCAGCGACTGCTTAACCTGTGTTGATTGGTAAGAACTGAAAACATTTAACACTTGCTCCAACTCGAAATTCAAGCGAAAGGGATCTACGAGATGTTAAAAATGACATGAATTGTAATTAAAATCATATGTGCAGGTAGATTTGGATGGATGCATATAGAAATGCTATTATACAGTAATAGAATCTGGAGTTTGTCCACTTCTGATTTCTGTCGGAATATGTCAATCGGATTGAGTCGTCCGGGAGGTGGACGTGCGGTCGTTCTCGAATTGGCCGTAAATGTAATCACGTCCTCCACAGCCTGGCTACTGTGGGCTCCAGGTCTGCATCCACCAGCTGTTAGAAAACAAGCCCTCAGAGCAGCTGACGCAGCCAGGGTATGGCAGACGGGTGCGGGAGGACACTGTGAGAAGAGCCAGCTTTGGGCTGCGGCCTGTGAGGATAGCTAATAGAAACCAAATCCTCGGCTTTCAAACAGCTCTGTTACTGAACGCCAGCGCTGTGTGCTGACAGGCCTGCTCAATCCCTTTGAAGGGATTTTGAAGGCATATTATTATAAAAAAGAGCGACAGAGAGAGTGGGTTTGAAGCCGAGTTGGGTAACGGCTCTGGTGGCTCTCTCCTCAGGCGCACACTGTGAGGTGGACATCGACGAGTGTGAGAGCGGGCCCTGCCAGAACGGGGCGTGGTGCGAGGACGGCGTCGCCGACTACACCTGCCACTGTCCCGCCCCGAGCCCGGCGAGGAGCCTGGGGCGGCCGCGACTGCCACGTCCGCCTGCTGGGCTGTCGGGATCACCTGTGCCAGAACGGGGCCACCTGCCTGCCCCGGCTCGTGGGCGGCGAGCACGGGCACGCCTGCCGCTGCCCGCCCGGCTTCTACGGGGAGCTCTGCGCCACGCCCACCACCTTCTCCTTCTCGGGCCTCGGCTTTGTCGAGGTGCAGGTGCCCCGCCTCAACCGGAGCCGCAGGGAGACGGGCCCCCGGGGGCCCGGCGTGAGCCTGCGCTTCCGCACCACCCTGCCCGACGCCGTCCTGCTCTACAGGGGCGACGGCGACGGCCGCCTCTCCCTGGAGCTGCTGGCGGGCCGTCTGCACGCCAGAGCCGTCTCGGGAGGCGCGACGCTGGAGGCCAGGCTCTCGGGCGCGGTCAACGACGGAGACTGGCGCGGGGTCACCGTGGCGTCGGACGAGATGCTGGTGCTGGCGGCGAGCGGGCCGGGCTGCGAGGACGGGGGCTGCAGGGCAGAGGCGGGTCATCCGGACGGCCGAATTGACCACGCGGGCTCCTTCGCCCGGGCGATGGTGGGCGGGGTCCCGCCGGAGTATCTGAACCACACGGAGAGCAGGAGTGGGTTTGTGGGCTGCATGGAGGACCTGGTCATTGACGGCTGGCCCTTCCTGCCCCAGGATCTCTCCCCGGATCAGAGCCTGGAGTTGGGCTGCGTCAAGGAGGAGTGGTGCCACCCTGACCCCTGTTCTGGGAATGGGCACTGCGTCGACCTGTGGACCCAATTCACATGCGACTGCCACCGTCCCTTCCATGGGCACAGCTGTGCAGAGGGTAAGATCTCCACCCACCTTTCCTGTCCTCTCCGTCTGACAAATCCCTGACCAAACACACGGAGGAGCCAGAAACTCATTTTGCAGTTAACAAGACATTACATTACATTCATTTAGCAGACGCTCTTATCCAGAGTGACTTACAGTTTACATTTCTTTACAATCCATTTATACATCTGGATATTAACTGAAGTACCTTGCTCAAGGGTACAACGGCAGTGTCCCACCTGGGGATTGAACCTGCAACCTTAACATTACAAGCCCAGTTCCCTAACCATTATACCACCCTGCCGACCTTTGTGCGACCTCAAATTAAGTTTCTTCTCTCCATCTCACTTGTGTTTTCGTCCATTTGCATGTTTTTAACAGAGTACTCCATGTGGACGTTTGGGCACGAGGACACAGTGAGCTTCGCCTCGTACGACATCTCCGATGGCCACGGCGAGAACATCAGCATCTCCTTCTTCCTGCGCTCGCTGAAGGAGGACGGCCTGATCTTCCAGCTGACGCGAGGGGGAGGAGCCTACTTCACCGTGTACCTGCGGTCGGGCCTGGTAACGGTGAGCGTCCCGCCCGGGGCCCCCGCTTCCGCCCAAATGTTCGTCAGCACCGGGGAGAAGACGCTGCTGACGGTGGAGCTCCAGCGTGGCCTCGTCTTCCTCCGGCACGGCGAGCACCACCTCCCACTGGCCGCGGTCGGCGAGGTGGCGGTGGAAGAGGGGGACGTGGCGTACGTCGGAGGTCTTCCCCCAGGGAGTAACGATGAACTCTGGGGGGGCCACTTTAAGGGCTGCCTGCAGGACGTGCGTCTGGACGGCGTGCGTCTAGTCATGGACACCCGGGACGTTATGGAGGACTCGACCACTGACCAGAGTTACCTCCCGAGCCACGTTCACAACGTGCAGCAGGGCTGTCTCAGCGATGACGCCTGTCAGGTATGAGCTGCCTTGGTAACACTAACTGCAGACTTGTTCAATCAGGGGCAGAATTTCTGAATGTGGTTCTCTGTGGCTCAGTTGGTAGAGCACAGAAGGTTGTGGGTTCAATCCCCACTCATATACTGAAAATATCAGTCACTATTATGAATAAGCTAAATATATTATGAATATCATAATTATGAATAAGAAATTATTATTATTATATGGTATTATATGTATTCGTATTATATTATTCATATTCAAGTTCTCACTTGAAATGATGACTTGACATATAAGTAGTTAGATGCACACAGGATAATTCGAGAGAAAAAATACAAACAATATTTGTTTGAAAAAGAATAAAGCTCAGAGATCACTTGTTAATATGTAGGTTTGCAGCATTGTTCAGTGCAATCAGTGTTAGGCTGCAGGCACGGTGCGACCCCAATGCTTCGTTTTTGGCCCGAAGGTGAACCCGTGTCAGAACGGAGGAGAGTGCTCTGTCACCTGGAATGACTTTGAGTGCAGATGCCCGCTGAACTTCACGGGGAGGACGTGCGAGGCTCGCGTGTGGTGCGTCAGTGATCCCTGCATCCTGGGGGGGCGGTGCGTGGACCTGCCTGATGGATACGAGTGTGAGTTTGGAAGTCCCGCACCCCAAATCACATTCCATTTCTAACACACCTTTGTGCCCAGTCTAGCATATAGCTACTGTGAGTTGGGAGCGCACACAAAGTTCTGTTTGTTGAAATTAATTTGATAATGATTTCTGTGAAAAAAGTATAGCAGCTTAAAAAAGATCAATGAATGAATGTATTCTAAATGCGTTGTGTGACTTCTTTTATATACTGTTGATAGTATTTTAATTGAACATTTTCCATAAAAAACTTTCTCGGCCACCTTGCCTACTTAGAGGACCACAATGGAATATATCCTTGACTTTCTTGTGTAATCCATTGCAATCCGTAAAGCACACACTTTCACATTGATTTTAGATGTGATAATGATATGCGTATTGTTAATTAGCAAATACATACTTTTTTTTCAAAAAAAAATTGAATTGTGATGAAAGCAAAAATGAATAAATGCATGTTAAAAAGCACCCTGTGGTGAGCTGTGTGAAACTGCTTGGTTTCTGTTCTAGGCCTCACCAACGGCACGTTTGAAAACAACGGCCTGCAGTTCACGGCCAACAGCTCCCTGGTCGCCCCGGTGACGAGCGTCTCCCTGAATGTGCGCACGCGGGAGGAAAACGGCGTGCTCCTGCGCGCCTCCGACGGGGCGGAGCTCTTCTGCGTGGGCCTGCTCAACTCCTCTGTGCTGGTGAAGATCCGCAGTGGCAACAGCCTGGAGGTGCTGGCCTTCACCAGCGACCGGCCCGTCGCCGACGGCGACTGGCACCACGTGCGGGTTTCCATGGCGGAGCCGCGGCAGGCCGCGTCGCGCTGGACGGTGGCCGTGGACGGGCGGCGGGGCGGCGGGAGCCCGGGCGCCGCCGGCAACCTCAACTTCCTGAACGAGTCGGCGGTGTGGCTGGCGGAGAACTTCACGGGCTGCCTGGGGGACGTGCGGGTCGGGGGGTGCACCTGCCCTTCGTCCACGACCGGGACGCCCCCCGCCGCAGCAGGCCCGCTTCCTCCTCCGGGAGGGGGGCGACGACGTCCTGCCTGGGTGCGCCGGCTCGCCCGTCTGCCTGCCCCAGCCCTGCCTGAACAACGGGACGTGCGAGGACCTCTTCAACCTGTTCGACTGCTCGTGCGCCCCGGGGTGGGAGGGGCCGCACTGCGAGCGGGACACGGACGACTGCGCGGACGAGCCCTGCGTCCACGGCCCCTGCGCAGACCTGCTGGCCGACTTCCACTGCGACTGCCCTCCGGGGTACGGGGGCAAGCGGTGCGAGGAGGACCTGGACGAGTGCGAGGGGCACGGCTGCCAGAACGGGGGCACCTGTCTGGACGGGGTGGACCTCTACACCTGCGTCTTGCCCCCTCAACTTCACCGGGCCCCTCTGCCAGTGAGTCAGATACAAGTCCTTTATTATCCGTTATGAAATTATTTTGTGGCTTAAAGGTGCAATATGGCGTCAGGACATTCTTACACAAATGAAACACAGCAACAGAAACGGCACAACGGCAACATACTCGAATCAATAATGAGCTGGTGGTGTCGTTGTTTAGCAGACTGATTGTGGTCCAGATGTGGAGCCCTGTGTGACGGGGTCTCGAACAGGAAGGGGGAATGGGGAAAATGATAGGGCGCTAAAAAACAAAGGCAGATCTGCCACGCTTGGGTAGCAGAGTTCCCGCAATGGGTGGGGCCACGAGACTCACTGATTTGAACCAATAAGAGTGCTTGGATTTTAAATGAGCTGGACAGGATGGGCAGCACAAGGCACCCGGAAATGGACTACCACAGACACGTGTGTTGTGGTGCTAATGTTTAGGGTCTTTGTCAGGTGACTGACGCAGATCTACCTGGTCAAAACTGCTGCAGTTGACTTACCCAGTGTAATGTTTAGGGAACTGGCAGGCTGGCAGTGTAGTGTAATGTTTAGGGAGCTGGGGCACTGCTGTTGTACCCTTGAGCAAGGTACTTAACCTGGATTGCTTCAGTAAAATATCCAGCTGTATAAATGGATTGTATGTAAAGAAATGTAAACGCTCTGGATAAGAGCATCTGCTAAATGCCTGTAATGTAACGAGCAGGATATGTTTCATGATTTATTTTTGGCCCGGGACCGGCGCTGACTTTTCTGTAGGACGTTCTGTCATATGCCGTGGTAGTAACAGAAGTGTGCCATTTGTGTCCTTCCCTCAGGTGGAGTTTCCCCCCCCTGCGATGTGGCCAGGACCTGCAGTGTGCCAACGGGGGGTCCTGCAGTGATGGGGTCTGGGGGGCCAACTGCACCTGCGTGTCCGGCTACTCGGGGGACAGGTGAGACCCAAACCCAAAACCCAGCCCGTAACTCGGAACACATCAGAAACACATTGCACAAGTCACAGCAGACTCCACAAAACACGCATCGTTAGTCCACACTGGACATGACATGGAACATCCTGTATCAACATTGTAATGCACAACTCAGTCAATGGAATGTATAGGATTGTGATGCCATTTGCTAAACGGAGAGGAAGCTCTCATGGGCGGTGAGGTCACCCTGTTGGCCCTGCGTGATGTGACAGGCACCGTGTCGTCTCCCCCAGGTGCGAGGTGGATGTGGACGAGTGCGAGTCGAGCCCCTGCCAGAACGGCGGCACCTGCCTGGACCGGCCCAGCAGGTTCCAGTGCGTGTGCGCGGCGGGCTTCGCTGGCCGGCTCTGCGAGAGCAGTGTAAGTCACCCTCGCGTCCTCTGGTGGCCCAAGCGGTCAACAACACACTGCATTGCAAGGCATCTCATACCAGTCACCCTCGCATCTTCCATCTCTGAATTTGATTTTTGGCTTTCCTGGGAAAACTGAGTTCAATATAAACACTGCATGAAGGGGTTAAAAGGCATCTCATACCAGATGTACTTTACAATTCATCTTCCATGTGTACCTGCATTTGATTTTTTTCTTTCCTGGGAAAACTGAGTTACTGAATATAAACTCTCAGTGAAGGGGTTAAACTAGAGGGATGGACCGCCAAGCAAACAGAGTCACTAGCACTGGGAAGGTCAGTTTATAAGTGCTTGGTTCATCAGACCAGTCCAGTCATGCGTATAACCACTGGTTTCATAAGGCAAGTTTATAAGGCCATGGTTCATAAGGCCAGTTAATCAGCCCTTGGTTCATCCAACCAAACTCCTGTGGTTTTATTACCTCATAGAATCAGCTCATTGTAGCGCATTTCAACAGCAGTTGAGTGAGTAACGGGCCGGTGGTCTCCCCTCTCCTCCCCCACCCCCTCCCCCCCCGGCAGAAGCAGCTGTTTAAGGAGAGGGTTCCCCTGCTGGTGGTGGCCATCCCCCTGGCCTGCTGCTGCGTGCTGCTGGCCGTCATTGGCCTCACCTTCATGGTGATGACGGCGCGGAAGAAGCGGCAGTCCGAGGGCACGTACAGCCCGAGCCAGCAGGAGGTGGCGGGGGCGCGGCTGGAGATGGACAGCGTGCTCAAGGTGCCCCCCGAGGAGCGGCTGATCTGACCGCGGACACCGACCTCTCGGCCTGGCGCGCTGGAAGGACTCCACTGAGGCGGTGAGCGGGAGGCAGGGCCGGGGGTCTCCCTCTTGTGTGCACAGGAATACATGGCGGGGACACTGGACGGCTGGCCTTCGGGACTCCTCGAAACCCTGGAGCCGAGGCGTTTGGAGAGACGGAACAACAACTGCTGGGGTTGAATATGACCCCCTCCCCGCAACTCCATACACCAAAAACATTCCATGGACTCTTCAAGTGCAGCAAGCCAGCCCTACCCACCCACCTCTTTCCCAAGCCTGGCTCTGGGATGGGGCATGGGGCATGCCCGACATGCTGTTCATTTGTGCCCATCTCACCCCCACATGTACTGTACCAAGGAGACATTGTGCTCAGACTGCTGAACAAGGGTGACCGACTTCAGACACACCCACTGCTGGTTTCATTGCGTTTCCCTGAATGTTGTGTCCCGTTCTGTTCTGATTGGAGTTCTCCCTCTCTACGGGTCGGTCAGCGAGCTCTGCCGACTCCCCGAGGACCGTCGAACCCTCTGCCGCACACTTCCTGGCGCTCTGAGTGCACGCACGGAAGCACGTGGCTAGATTCTCATTCGTTGCCTCCCAGCTTCCAGACAAAGCAGCCAAAATCGTGCTCTTTTTTTGTCTGCCCATACTGCGGTTACACAGTAGGTTTCTTTCCTTTTTCCTGCTCCTGTGATTGTGTCGTGCTGAGATACTGTAATGTTACCGGGTAAGAAGGCAGAGCCACAAAAAGATGTGCGCTGATTTGAGCGTGTTCTAATCTAACTGCACCTCGTTTTTCAACTACCTGATGACACTGAATTTGAAGAGAGAAAAAAAGTTAACTGTGAATAATTTCCCCCTCTTTCAAGTGCAACTCATTTCACTCAAGCACCTGAGATCTTTTCTCTTTTTTTCCCCCTTCTTCTGGAGATTTTTTTCTTTTTCTTTGACAAATGGTTCTGCAGTTCCCCCAAACCAGTAAACAATGACCTGGGTACAAACGCTGGGGCACTTTTTTGTCTATTTGCGACTCCAGCCTCCTCCGTGGAGACTACAGAGCTGTAGGGATGCAGGCTATATACATCTGCAGATAGTAATGGACCACCACAGACACCACTGTCTTCATCTCATTTCCTTTGTAACTACTGACAAATATTAGTATTTTTGTATTTAATACTTAGTAGAGGATGATGGCTATCTTTTAGCTGTTAGCTGTCTGTACCAGCTTATCTATAATGCACTGTACATTTACACTGAAAGAACTGGATAACCGAAACATGAACCATGGGAATCTTTCATAGCTGCATCGATATTCAAGCTGCAGCTGTTTTTTTCCCAAAGTAATAGAATTCCATAGCAGGTATCACAGAATCACTGAAGGTATACAGTGTACCCAGTCTACATTGTGTAGAAACATAACAGGGCTGTATGTTTTGCAGTATAAAAAATGTGTGCGTGCATATATATATATATATATATATCTTACACACACACACACACACACACACATATATATATATATATACTGTGTGTATGTATGTGTGTGTGTGTGTGTCTGTGTATATGTATATATATATATATATATATATATATATATATATACACACACACAGTAGATTGCAGAGAAAGTATACTGTAGACTTGGTTTTGGAGATAATGTGCCAGCACGCATAAATTAAAAAAGGCATGTTTGTTTTTTTGTTTTAAATCAAGGGTGACCAGTGAGTACAGTAAGTCTATGCAAATTATGAGAGGCAGATAAATCAATCTTTTAAGAATGTAAAAGAGAAAGAAAATATTTTTTGGACATTTTCAATTCTTTACAATATCCTTTGGAACATCCCCAAAAAAAAAAGAAGAAGAAAACGTTTGTAATTGTATGCAGCATATGTGCCTTGCTGACATTTGCCTGAATACATACCCTGTGATTGTACATGAGACGTTTCACTTTGCATCTTATTCATTAAGCTGTTAAATATTCAGAAGTCAACCTGTTTGACTTCGAGACATTACTGCAAAAAGGTAAGCAAAACGACCTCATTCACTGAAATGGCCAGTTCTGCTATTTGGTGCTCCAGAGGAATGTTATCTAACATGAATACATGCACAGCATGACAGAGCATAGGGGTCCCTGTGCATGCCAATACACACCACAGCACACAAGTTTCATTAGGGAACATGGAACATGTGCACAGGTACAGTCATCCTACCATTCACTGGAACAGTGGCAATCCACCTTCCCAGAATTCCATGGGGAATGAAACTATCTAGGCTACCAGTTCTACATGTAAAACCCAAGATGGTGTCTTCCATTAACTGAATGTAAATTCCGGTAGCTATCGTCATAAGAATGACACTTTAGCACATTGTGAATTATGTTGAAATGAGAGTTCATTATGTCAGATGAGCATCAAATGCACGCTAGCATACATAAAAAAATCTGTGATGTGTTTTGCTGGCTAAATAATGTAATGATAGCTGTCATCTTTGTTTCAAAGTGAGAGCCTAAATGGCCCCGCCGTTTTTGGTTTCCATCTGCGTAACTAGGAAGTGATAATGCAGTGGTGAAAGCACTGTAACAGCATGTAGACACATGACACGCAATATCATGATGTCACTAAGCAATTTTGCCTCTCCTTTACATACTTCAGAACTAAGTACAAATCTCTATGATGATATTCATATAATTAAACTGTAAACACGGTGGTCTTATTAAGAGGTTTCATCAGGATGGAAAGTGTCGGGGAATCGCACTTCAGCTGGTGTTAATGTCTAAGACACGGTATGTGAAAAACACAAATACAGAGGTGCTATGCTGTACCTGTGCAATCACCACCCTGGTAATTAGCTGCCGTGGAGTTGGGTATCAGGTCGGTGCTACACACACTCCTTTTAAAGGACATGAAGAAGGCAACACATGGAGCTTAATAATAATAAAAAAACGCATATCAAGGAAAATGCTCACTTTATTTGTATTTCATGTACTCATAATTGTGAATTCAACAACCTGACAGAGGGTTGGGGGATGTCAAGGTTCTGTAAATACTATGAGGTCAAAGGTTACTGTGTCCTTTCCGATGGCATGTGGGCAGCGTCACTCCTGGACGTACAGTTTGTGTTCTGCAAATAAATAACAGGGAAATAGCCGTGACCTGTAAATGGCTCCCCTCACTGGGGAAAGTGCTTTTAAATCGGACTGGTCCATCAATCTACTGGATGGGGGGAGAGAGAGAAAGACCTGACAGTTTCAGCAGTAAATAAACACAATATACATCTCTTAGGACCTGTCAGAGTTGGTCCACGGGGGGGGCGGGGGAATCAAAAGGCCCACTGCAAACACATGAAACAAACACTGAATAACAATCATAATCACACACAAACAAAGGCAAATTTCACAAAAAAATGACAGGATGTGGCTAAAACCATACCATTTAATACTGGCGCACTGGAAAAAAAAAAAAAATTATAATAAAAATATACTAAAAAATAAACTCCAAAGTGCTTAATATTATGATAGAGGGCATAAAAGTTCACAGTCTTTCAGGATACATTCTAGAAAAAAATATTTGAAATGATAACTGACAAAGCAATAATATAATCAACATACGATATGACACTCAAGGACATGTTTTTGGCATGACAACGAGTCCCTAAACGGTGTCTGTTATGGTATTATTGTAAGGCAACTTTTAGATACGACTCCACGCTCACTATTTTTCAGCATCTTTCCAGAGTTGAAATGCTTATCACCAAGTAACACTGCTCTGACTCAAAATTTAAAGCTGAGAATATCAGTGTGCCGCAGACGTAACAAAACACACACCTGTGGAGCGGAACACACTGGAAAGATCTAGATATTCTCAAGGTATGTCCCCCTGCCTGAAAGATGGTAGATGGTTCGGGAAGAAAACTCATTTCTGTAACAAACTGAACTCCCTTATATTGTATTGAGCACCCCAAACTCTGTCAATATGAGTTGGCTCTATGCAGTAACTCGGCTGTGACATTAAAATTGACCTAATACACAGTAAACCCAGTTCTAATACTAAAATTAACAGACTCATCCAGAATGTCGTACACTCAGTTGTATTATGAAGATAAATTGACCCATTTTGTTATGAAGTAAACTCAGTTCTAAGCTTAAAAGGTATAGATTCATTCAGTCAGGGACCGTCTGTTCCCAGTACGTCTCGGGGCATTCCGTGGGTGAGCACCTCGCCCTTTTAAAAGTATCCTGATAGGACACGACTGCATGCTAATGCTAAAACAAACAAAACCACCATACATGTGAAACAATTGACTCCAGTCGCCCTTGCATACGATTCATCTCTCCAGGTTCCTGGTGGACAAAGCGGATCAGAATGACATCTACTACAGTCTTACTGCAGTACCCTTTCCATGGAGTGGAATTGACCCTTCATATTGTACAAGTATGCGTACATTAATACAAAAACACTATCATATTTTCAAGGTGTTCAGTTTCATATATAAAAACACAATAACAACCCCAACCCCATCATGAAATGCTCAATAACCAAAGGATCGCGTCAACAGGAACCAGGAACCAAGTTTAGCTTTTTACATTTATATTTTGGTTGTTACTGAGAGATTACATTTTTTGCCTTTTTTTTTTCTTTTTTTTCTTTTAAAATTGAGAAACATGAGCACAACCACTCAGCGGGAGGGGGTGGCGAGAATAAGAGAGGAAGATGGAAGGAAACCAATTTGTGAGTTATAATGAACTATCTGTTGTTATCACTTATTCACATTATTGTAACACGGGCGACTCTGGTCCTGCTTGCCGATTGGTCAATAAGCGTTCAACACATTTCGATATTCATAATGTAGTATTGCCTTTCACGCCATTATCACTTTATTAACCAACGCCATGAGCGTCGATCACAGGCAGAGTCGCTTGAGGACGACATCAGCTGGAAATTATTAAAACAAATCCCCCATGTGGCTATATTGCAATTATATTGAATACTCTCTTGAGTACGGAGGCAGATGTGTCCTGGGGCAATGGTTATAGTACACATTCTGATATTGAACTTTCTGTACCAGCTATTAAGAATAGGAAAATGGCAAGAAAGGGGCCAGACTTTGATTGGCAGAACAAAAGGGTGAAAGACTCTATAAAGGGTTTTCTCTCACCTCTGGAGGTTCTTTCCACAAGAACATTTAGTCATTTCCAGAGAAAGGACTTGTAACTGGTTTGTAAGGGCCAGTGTGTTTCTGTGTGCTCAGTATGCCATTACTATCATGACACTAAACACATTCCCTCGTGTTCACTTTAAAATACTTTAAATTAGACGTAGGTTTAAGTGTATGATATATATTACAACACACGCAAACACAGATATACATATACATATATATATATATATATATATGTGTGTATGTATGTGTGCTTGCCGGTTAAATAAGGTAAACTACTGACAAATTTTCAGACAATGGCCCTTGGTGCCCTTTCATGTTACACATGCAATCTTGTAATGACAGAGGCTCGGGAAATTCACTTTAGCAGCACATTGAAAATGAGTACAATTCTCCATGCCCATCTCTCAGTAGCCATTGATTGTCCAAAAGACACACGTAAACATAATGTGAGGCAATGTTAAACAAAAACATGGTGCCAAGCCCTACTCTATAAGGCCAGAAAGAACAGAATGCAGGGGATGAGTGGTAATTTAAATAGCACACAAATAATGTCACAAAAGTGATTTACACAAATGTTTGCACTTTGCATTTGATAATACGACGAATACTCTTTACAATAATGCATTATGAAACAGCCACGTTTTTTTCTTTGACACGCTTGCTAAAACAGAGCAGGTGAATTATGAGTCACTGCTTGAAAAAAGAGGAGCGAATTTGCATAATGACATACGATATAAGCGATACCAACACCGGTCTCCCCCTAGCACGCGCGCACACACCTGAAAAAGGTCACTTGCTTTTGTCAACGTTTGGTCGAATGGCCTGTCTGACAAAGATATGAAAGGACTGCTTTCTCTCAGCTCAGTGGAGAGAGAAAAAAACAACAAACAAAAACAAAAGAGTATCCGCGTTTGTTCTTTGTTAAAATCCTGTCATGGGAGAGCAAGGGCGTCTTTGTTGAATAATTCTAAGGAAATTCTAATGAGGACGATGTGTTTGTAGCGTGCCATTGATCTGTATGCCGTAAGCTGAAACCAACGAGAGCAACGCGCAGAGAGGCAGTACGCTAGCTGTTCTACGAAGGAGCTTCTCAGTGAAGCGACTGAGCTCTACTCAGAAGTACCGAGGCGTGGCGGCCCGGCCCGACCCCATCCTGAAGCCTCGAGCCTCGGACCGATATGTCTATGGCGACGCACTCACGGACTCCAGCGCAAGCGAACGTTAATAGGGGGCAGAGGAGAAGCTGACCTGCAGAATTACTGTGGAAAAACACACCAGCAGGGCCGAGGAGCACGCGAGTGTACTGAAGCGGGGCGGGGTCAGTCTTGATTTCCTGCGAGGAGGAGATAAAAGTGGCTCTTACAAACACAGCAGGGGGGGGTGTGCGACTGCCTAGCCCGCACATGGAGGGGGGCGGGGGGCGGGGGGCGGGGTGGTAGGAGAACAAATCCCCCACCCCCCAAGGACTTCACTCTAAGTTCCCCCGACTCTCACAGTCCGTCGCTGGACAGCAGAGGTGCTCCAGCCAAAACGTCCATGTGCTAATCGAACGTCTCCCACCGCCTCCGAAGGTCTTCCACCCGCCTCTTGGGTGCGGCGGCAGGTTTCGTCACGGGCAGCAGGTCACCAAAGGGGTCCTGGGGGGGCTCCTGTGGGGCCCTGTCCCGGACGTCCTCCCCGCTGTGGGGGGGCTTTGGCAAGGCTGGCGGCACCTCCCGGGGGCAGGGGGACGGGGGCGGATGGGGGCTGGCGGTCTGGCAGGCCCGGAGGGGTAGCGCCGTGGGGGAAGGTGGGCCGGGCCTGGACGGGGCTCTGTTGTAAAAATCTAGGTCCCCCCGGAGAGGGCTGCCTGTAGACGGCGGGCAGGCCGGGAGGGGCGTAAGGGGACGTCTGAAAGTAGCCGGCAGGGGGCATGTAGGCAGAGCTGAAAGGGTTGCCGCCAGGAGGGAGGTAGGGTCTATGTGGGGGCACGGTGGGAGGGTAGTGCAGCGTCTGTGTGAAGGGGTTGAGGGAGATGGAGAACGGGGGCAAGGCCTGCGGGTAAACACGCTGCGCGGGAAACGGATGAGAGGCGGAGTCGTCCCTGATGAGGAGGAGGGCAGGCCCGGGGGAGGAGACTGCCCCCGGTGGCAGGGGGTGGGACTGCGGGGTGCCTTCGGCGCTGTTGAGCGGATCCAGCAGGCTGAGCAGGTCCATGCTGTCGCTGCTGACTCGGACAGGCTTCAGGATGTCGGGGCTGGAGTGCTGGGACGACAGAGGGGACATGTTGAGGGCATGGCGGAACTCCTGTCCCCCGGTGGTGACTCCAGAATCTGGCTGGGAGGCCAGGTCGGCGGCGGGGTGTTTGGGGGCTCGGGGTAGGTGCATGGGCGGGCCCAGGACCTTGCCCGGCTCGGGGGTCTTGCGTCCCTGGGGTCTGGGGATGGTGATGCTGCTCTGGCTGATTCCTGCAGTGTCCACCTGGTCCTGGCTGGCCGTCAGGCTCTCTGTGTCGGAGAGGGCTGGCTCGGGGGGTTCGGGCGGGGGCACGGATAGCGGCCTGCCCCAGCTCAGTGTGGACGAGCAGGGCAGAGCCATGTCATCCTGCCCCAAACACCACAGCTTATTGTAGGGGTTTGAGTGTTTGAGGCTGGGCAGTGTGCGTGTGCGCTCTGAGCCACTCAGATCCATCCGCTGTGGACAAACACACATCCGTCAGCCTTTACACACACTGTTACACAGATCCCGTTAGGTAAACAGATGCCTTTAAATACCCAGATCCCTTAAGCTACACACATCGCTTTTTGTGCAAAGATCCCATTCTTTGTGTATCTTGGAATCCCCATATTGTCCCCATACTGTATTTGTTTGTATGTGTAAGAATGTTCACAAAAAGGAACGCTAAATTCCCAATCTGACTTTCTCAATCTGTCTACATACATGGACATCGATGGAGTAAGAAGGGCAGTAAATTATATAAAGCTTATAGGACCTAGCTAAGTAATGAAGTATATAAAGCTTATAAGACCAGCCTTTAAGCTAGTGATACACGGCACTCCCTGACCTGGTAGCTGAACTTGGCCTGCTCTCTCAGCTCCTCAGGGTCTTTGGGAGTGCGCAGGTCCTCCAGGCTTTTGGCCAGGCTGAGGGTCTGGCTCTCTGGCTCCCCCTCCAGGCTGAAGATGTCATCGAGGAGGCAGATCTCCCTGATCTTGTCGGCCACAGGGCTGGCGGGTGCCGTGTGACCCTGGACATGGTCCGCCCCTTTCCCCTCCTCTCCCTCTGCAAAGTCTGCCTCCTTTAGGGTCCTGTAAGGCTGAGGCCTGGGGTACGAGACATAGTCAAAGCAGCAAGAGTGAGAATAGACACACGTGCACACACACTGACTCATGCACACACACACAACCCCAGTACAATACATTAACACGACACAAGCACACACAGCATACATTTAGCGCATGTGACACACACCAAACACGCGCACACATATTCTAGGAAATTGACAAACCCAATATGCAGCGAGTACATGTAACACAGTGAACAAATTGAAAATATTTGATCCAAATTTTGGAATCACTTAAATGAGCTAAATTACACTGATTATTTGTGTTTCTGTAAACAGAAGGATAAGATAATTGTAGAATACATGAAGTACACATACAATTATACACTCTATTTAATTAAAAACAATACCCAAGTAAAATACCTTCAGTAAGTGCTGATTGCAGCTTTTCCCCTGATGACTTTAAGCATCCCACTTAAGTTTAATCACATCCTTTAAAGTACAGTTACTGATAATCATGAAATTTCTATCTAGCTCTACCCTGAATGCAGCCCATCACAGATGAGCATTGTTGTACACTGTACACATTTGAATTATTCACAGCTTAATTTGTGAAAAAGAAACTGGAAGTGGTAAAGTATACAATTCAATTCATAGAAGCATTATTAAACCCACAGGATTGTTTAATTTCTGGTGGTGATAAAGATTTAAAAAGTAGATTTATAAAAAGTAAATTTATTAAAAAGTAGTAGATAAATAAAAAGTAGATAAAAAAAAAGTAGATTTATTAAACTTGTGTTCGGGCTACATTTCTTTATTCCAGCTATGGCACAGCATAATGCTGAGGCTGTAACACCTGCACTGTCGTCTGGCTAAGAGTGGGAGTTCATACAGGGCTCACTGGGGCTATTGCAAAATAATCATATTTCAGCATTTGAAATCTAGTGATCACAACATCACTTAGGATTTCAATATTGCCAAAGTGATCATGTCAAAATATGAGATGTGGCCATCTCGATACTAGATTACAAATGAACTAAAAATGATTTAACAAAGGCATCAGCGAGCCACTGTAAGTTCCTCCTGGTCTGCAGAAAACAATTGGCGACAGAGCTGAAAAGGGGGAGAGACCCCTGGTGGGAGAGAGAGTTGTGGTTCTGAGACACAGCACTGATATGAGCAGATTGATCCATGGATGAGACACACTGGGAGACATGTGAGACATACTGAGATGCCTAGAGATACACTGAAACACCAAGACACACGTGAGACACACACAGTGAGGGATCTGAAAGGAGAGACCATTCAAAGGGAGCGGAGAAGAGGAAGTTCTCAGAGAAACCGGAAACAGAGTCCTCCTCAGTCTGGAACTCATCCCCCGACGAGTCCTCCGACAGGAAGACCGTGTAGTGTCGAGTGGGCCGGACAAAGCTGGAGAGAGAGAGAGAGACAGAGACAGAGACAGAGACAGAAAAAGATACAGTTCAAATCAAACACTGAGAAAAGGGAGAGAGAACCAAAGTGAAGGTGAAGAGGAGAAAGACACTTCCAAATACAGAGAGATGCAGCCCATTTCAAACACTGAGAGAGGAAGAGAGAGAGAAGGGCTCTGATTTTCATACAGATTTTATGGTCTAGAGCAGGGGTCCCCAACCACCGGGCCGCGGTCCGGTACCGGTCCGTGAGGCATTTGGTACCGGGCCGCACAAAAACAATAAAAACGTTTCCATTTTATTGACTATCACAGTCTGCAGGGTGTTTTATTTTGAAAAATTACCACTTCCGTCTGTGCCTCTTTTCCGCACTTGTCTCAGTTTTTTTTTTTCCATGCACCCCCGGTCCGTGGAAAAATGGGCTTGCATGAAACCGGTCCGTGGTGCAAAAAAGGTTGGGGACCGCTGGTCTAGAGTACATCAAGCCCTGGGGGAAAGTTGCATTGCCAGTTGTTCTCTGTGAGGAGCATGCCGCTCGATTCGATTTTCAATCTGAAGCACTACATTTATGTCAAATGGTAATGAGGTGGTACAATTTACAGTTGGGTTTTTTTCAGCATTTACAGTTTAAGCCCCAAAAGGAAGCGGCGCTATCACAGGCTATCATTGACTTTAAACAACCACGTTGTGTTGCTATGGAGAGCCACGTCCTTTGGTACATACCAGGCAGCAATGGGCAGCCTGTGTCACTGTTACTTCACTCATGATGGGGTTTACAAGGCCTAGCTAATCCAATCACTTCAGTAATGACCAAAATATGTTCAATAGCCGCTATTAAAAGTTAATAACACTTTCATTAAATGTTGCACGTAGGTTCATGATGTGTTCAGCCTTATACATACCTCAAAATCAACCAAGAAATTGTTCATTGACTGCAATTTACAGTTTTTCAAAGGTGATGTCAGTCTCCAGACTTGAACCTGATCGTAAATTTGTGGTTTTAATGGAAGAGGGCAGTCCACAAGCGTAGACAGGAGGATCTGAAGGATCTTGAAAGATTCTGTCTGGAGGAATGGTCAAAGATCCCCCTCAATATGTTCACCAAACTCATAAAGCACTATAGAAGATGGCATGTTAATGCAGATTTATTTAAAATAATTATCAGGGGTGTGAATAATTGTGACTTTTGGGGTAAAAAAAAGTATTAATTGTTAAAAAAATAATATATGCCGGCATGATGGGGTAGTGGATAGCACTGTCGCCACACAGCAAGAAGGTCCCGGGTTCAAATCCCGGCCGGGGCTTTTCTGTGTGGAGTTTGCATGTTCTCTCCATGTCCGCGTGGGTTTCCTCCGGGTACTCCAGTTTCCTCCCACAGTCCACAGACATGCATGTTAAGCTAATTGTAGAGTCTAAATTGCCTGTAGGTATGAGTGTGTGAGTGAATGGTGTATGTGCACTGCGATGGATTGGCGACCTGTCCAGGATGTATCCCTGCCTCTCGCCCAATGCATGCTGGGATAGGCTCCAGCCCCCCGTGACCCTGACCAGGAATAAGCAGGTTAGATAATGAATGAATGAATGAAAATAATATATTAAAAGAAAATAATGTGTCCACTGTTTTGAACATGCAATATATCTCTAATTGAATCCTGCTGTCATCTCTAACTACCGACCTGTCTCTCTCCTCCCTTTCCTCTCCAAAACGTTAGAGCGGGCTGTCTATAATCAACTGTCTGCTCATCTCTTACAGAACGACCTGCTTGATCCCAACCAATCTGGGTTCAGAGCAGGCCACTCCACAGAGACTGCTCTCCTTGTGGTCACTGAGGCTCTTCACGTCGCTAAGTCCCGATCCCTTAGCTCCGTCCTCCTCCTCCTCGACCTGTCGGCGGCGTTCGACACCGTGGACCACCGGATCCTGCTCTCATCTCTCGTCGAGATGGGAATCTCTGGATCTGTGCTGACATGGTTTGAGTCCTACCTGGCTGACCGGTCCTACCAGGTGACCTGGAGAGGATCCCTCTCCTCTCCCCGCACCCTCTCTACCGGTGTCCCGCAGGGCTCGGTGCTAGGCCCTGTCCTATTTTCTCTGTACACCAAGTCACTTGGCTCTGTTATTTCTGCTCATGGTTTTTCCTATCACTGTTATGCTGATGACACTCAACTGTTTCTCTCCTTCCCTCCATCTGATACCCAGGTCCCGGCACGGATCTCTGCATGCCTGGCTGACATCTCCGCATGGATGTCCACCCACCACCTGAAGCTGAACCTGGGGAAGACAGAGCTGCTCTTCCTCCCAGCGAAGGGCTCCCGATGATTGATGCGTCAATCACCGTGGAAGGCTCCATAGTGTCTCCGTCCCAGTCTGCCAGGAGTCTTGGGGTAACCCTGGACAACCAGCTGTGCTTCTCGAGCCATATTGCAGCGATCACTCGGACCTGCCGTTTCTCCCTCCACAACATCCAGAGGATCAGACCGTTCCTCACCCAAGAGGCCACTCAACTCCTGGTCCAGGCCCTGGTGATCTCACGTCTGGACTACTGCAATTCCTTGCTGGCAGGCCGTCCGGCCTGTGCCATCAAGCCACTGCAACTAGTCCAGAACGCTGCTGCTCGCCTGGTGTTCAACCAGCCGAAGTTCACCCACGTCACCCCTCTACTCTCCTCTCTGCATTGGCTCCCCATCGCAGCACGCATCAGATTCAAGTCACTGGTGCTTGCTTTTCAAGCGGCCAGAGGTACTGCTCCCCCATACCTCCAGTCACTCATCACGCCCTACACCCCGTCCAGACCCCTCCGCTCCGCCTCCGCTGGCAGACTGACTGCCCCATCCCTCCGGACGCCTGGCAGCCGCTCGTCGCGGTCTCGCCTCTTCTCTGTCCTGGTCCCTCGTTGGTGGAACGACCTCCGCAATCGGTCAGGACTGCGGAATCACTTCCAATCTTCCGCAAGAGACTCAAAACCCACCTCTTCAGACTCCACTACCACTGAACACTGTCCTTCTAGCCAATCTGTTGTCACCACTGTTTACTTGTGAGAAAAAGAAAAAAACCCCACTAACCTTTTCTTTCCCAATGTTACAGGTATGATACGCAGACGCCTGCAATGATGTCTTTTGCCGTTTTACTGCACTGATCTTGTACGCTAACTTTGATTGTTCTTACCTTGTATTAATGCACATCTTGTAAGTCGCTCTGGATAAGACCGTCTGCCAAATGCTTAAAATGTAAAAATGTAAAATGTATCTCATTACTTGTATTGTTTATTTGATACAGCCTTTCTTTTTTGCTCATCTTTATCAAGGGTATCAACATTTTTAGTTGACCACATACTGATTTGGTCACATGTTAAGGCTTCCTTGTCTAAGATGTGGTATTACTCTGTGGTCTTACTATTACTAAGACTGGTTTTTATTCTTACAGTCTTGATCATTAGGTCTCATGGACAGACCTCTCTCTGCTGGAGTTCCACAGGGATCTGTTCTTGGCCCCATCCTGAGCTGTCTCTACTTAGATAATAAAGGAATTCCTTTAATTTCCCCCTTTCTGATTCATAGTTTCCTCTCAGATTTCGGAATGGCCTTCAGAAATCTCTTCCTTAGCAATTAGATTTCCAAATCTGACCTCTCATTGTACTTCCTTCAATTTCACGACTCATTCCATACTGCATGGACAGTACTGTCCTGGTGCATAAGGACCAACTAAGCTACATGACTGAATAAAGGCAAGCTTTTGAATATTGATTGCTAGAAGATAGTAGCGGCAGACTTTAGCAGTCAGAGAGGGTTTACAACTGGTGTCCAGAGACAAACCACAGAAAAATCCACCTGTGGAGTGGTCTGCTGCCCAAAAACAAATAGTGGAACCCTGACTCACAGTGAAGGAAATCAGCTTTCTGCCTTGTGTGTTTGGAGACATTAATCAAATGTAATCTACTGAAGAGTAATCACTAAACATCTTATCAAACTAATTGTTGTTTTGGCATCAGAATAGTCAAGTAATAAAAATACTATAAAAATGAAAAGACTGCATTCCCTGATGGCACCCCTACAAGCTTTATCACAAGACCAAGCGGCGTACAGATTAAATAAAACGTTGGACTAAGTCAAGAACACAGAGTCAACTGGAGAAGTGAAAACCCAGCTAAACAATAAATGTAGCTGGGTCGGGAGGTAGATTTCTTCTATTTGAGCATAAAAGCTTGTCTAATCCTTTTACATCTCTCTCCACTCCCTGGCCCCTTTGAAGGTCTAATACCAAATTCCTTTGTCTCTTTGTGGGCTTCCACCCCTCTGCGCTGGACAGCACTTTTCCCCCTAATGAATGTGATTTGTAGTCGGCAGTGAAGCGAAGTGTCCACTCAATGCCCTGATCCCACAGTGTGGGGGCTGAGGCAGCAGGAATGCTGGGATGAAATCCCAGCCAAGACGCCCTGCCCTCACACTCCCACACACACACACACACACACACACACACACACACACACACACACACACACACACACACACACACAGACACACACTTTCAAGTGCAAACACGCGCACACACACACACACACACACACCTGTGCACACACACACACACGCACACACACTTCCGAAGTGTGCACGCACACACACACGCATATGCACCCACATATATACCCATCTGCACACACACACACACACACACACACACACACACACACACACACACACACACACACACACACACACACACACACACACACACACACAGGGGGAGTAAAAGCACACTGCTTTCTCTAGTCAATCACTGCAGCCAGCACCACCCTGCTCAGGGAGGAATGACAATGCCGCAGAGTACTGCCTGGCAAACTGACTGCCAAGTTCCCGATACAGTATGTCATTCCAGCAGACAGACGTCAGTGCCATACACGGTGGCTGTCCACATCTGCACTGCTCTGCATACGCTGCTACGCGCACTACATAATTACATATTTGTTTATTTACAGGACATGGTCGAATTTCACTCCAGGTGGCAATATCACGAGTCCGTAACACCAGCGGCTGTGATGACCCGTGGACTTTTACATTGGGGAAAATGAGACTCGGCAAGTGACAAGCGATCCGTGTGACAGGTTAGAATCTCATTCAGTGTGAGAGGACAGCTGAGTGAACGGCACCTGAAAGGAAAAGAGAGAAAGGAGGAAAGAGAATCGACAGAGAGGAGAGAGTGAGAGAGAAGGGGGCTCGGGGTGGGGGTAGAAGGGGGGAGGTTGGGGGAAGGGGGGGATAAAGAGAAGAGATTGTGTGAGACAAAGACAATCCAGTTGGGGCTGGTGGATGGTAACTCCCCCCCACCCCCCCCCTTCCCCGGCACTGAGCGGCCCCTCGCTGGCATGTGACAGACCTGACAGGCGAGGCTGTTCCTGGGTAAGTATCATGTCAGGGAGACGGCGCGGTGAGGCGGGATGCGCGCCGCGGTGTGGAGTACAGCATCATGGTGCCAGTGCGTGCTTTAATGAGGGGGATCTGTGTCTCCCGCTCCCTCTTAAGTGTCAGAAATCTCCAACAAATCAGCGACACGTCACGGCCCCGGCCCCGCACATGAAATGTTGACAAATGCAGATATTTCACTTTTAATTGACACTAAGGGCGGGCGGGGAGAAAATAAGATGTAGGGAATAAGCTAGAGGATGGATGATCCCAGCCGCCAAACAGACTCTGAGGGCGCAAATTGGCTTCTGTTGGTTGCAATAAAATGTGCGAGTCTCACCATGTTTTAATTTGGAATGTTTTGTATATAGTTTGGGAGAAAATAAGATGTAGGGAATAAGCTAGAGGATGCTTAATATTTACGCAAGCTGTCATTTTCGGGGGGCATCACCGCCGCCTCTGGTTTAGATGGGAGAAGGAAAGCGTATTGATGGCATCATGATTAGGGGTGTGGTTTCCAAACCACAATCGGCTGGGAGAAGGAAAGCGCATCATGATGAGGGGTGTGGTTTCCAAACCACAATCGGCTCGAGGGGTGGGGGGGGGGGGCAAGTACCTCTCGCTATCTCCCTTTTGACCCGGCTGATTTCGCAACGCGCTCTGCTCTTCGGAGCGCGCCTGCTTCGACTATCAGTCGCGTCGTAGTGAGCGCAAACCCCCCGGTCCCCGCGATGCATAACGTTCAAAGGGTGATGGTGTCCCCTCGAGACGTGACAGTCCTTCAGTGTCCGTTTCATCGTGAGTCAGCAAAGTCTTTTTGCATTCAGCTCATCTCGACTGCGCTTCCTGGTGTGTGGCGCTCCGCGAAATTCGGAATGCCGCACGTACCGTGCGCCCAGCATAACTTGAGGAACGGCGTTATTCATTGATGGTATGCATTTTCTGTCCTGCTTACTGATCTGTTAATTGTGGCCTGTTGCGAAACCCACCTCCTTATGCACGGTCTCTAAATAACTGCAGTATGCGTGAAGGCCACAAGGGGGCACTATAGATCTTCAGTACTTGCCTCCAGAGTTTAAGAGGCCCCCACAAGGTTCCAGAGAGATGGGCACGTGTACATTCAGTCTAAACACTTCTGATCAGACGGAGGTAGCCGAACCACCCCAACCGGAATAGCTTCCCATTCCCACTGGCACTAACTACCGGAACCACAGTTAACATTACTACCAGCGCTTGAGTGGTTGAGAGCAATAACATCGGTGACCAAAAATTGACCAGAAAAAAAAAAATAATGCCACCATGTGTATCATCATATAATCTCAAGGAGGAGGGCCACAGCTGGACCCTGGAAAGGTGTGGAGACATTTTTAGAGTCTGTTCATCAGCATCAGGACTCACTGTCCTATAAGACGGCAAGCTGTAACACCCCCCCCCCCTCTCCAGTTCAGTAACACTCATCTGTGGTTCCTTATTTCTCAGTTCACAGAGAAGAAGCAGCGCCTTGCTCATTTCTCTGCCTGCTTCTCCTGTCTGCGGATGTCTTCAGCTTAATTTGAATACATATATAAGACACAATTTGCCCCTTTGAGTCTAATAGTTTGGGGTCAACCTAGCGTATAATTATATATCTCGTTGTTAGGCTGCTTCTAGGATGCTAAATTGGCTCAGCAGGTGTGAATGTTGCAGCGGAGAAATGACTCAATTGCAAATTGTCGGAGCCGCGCTAACCCCTGTACCCTTTTCGCGTCACAGTCTTTTTCAAAACCGAAAGAAGGATGGGAAAAAAACGAGGCTGAGAGGTCTATTTGCCCCCCACATAAAATAAACACATCACAATTGTTTTTGTGGAGGAATTGTTTTCGGCTGAATTGTTCAATTCATTTCTTGGAAGGCTAAAGTTAGAAATAACGATTTTCAAAAAAATACACAAAAATAAAAATAAAGACGTCGAAGCTACCTCAAATGCACAATCTTTTCCGTCTTCTTTAATTAATATTTTTTTCAATTAACCGGCTTGGGTGTGAGATTTTTTTAATCAATAAAGTGATATTGTGCACCCTGTGGTACAGTGCTGCTCGTCATAAGGAAGAGAGCTAATTACAGGCAGTAATTACACCTGGAGGAGCAGGTCCCTCTGGCTCAGGAAGAGCCTCCTGAATGCCCCCCCCCCCCCCCCCCCCCCCCCAAATCAGGACCAGAGGGAGGGATCTGTCCTCACTCACCTCTTGGCCCCACTCAACCTCAATGCTCACGGGGGCCAGACGAGTGGGTCGCGAGGGTGGAGTGGAGGCTCTTAAGTTTGGGAGTATCATTATTTACCCTTTAAAAGGTTGACTGTGCCTGAATCAGTTTCCGATTATTTAATTCCCATTTTAACAAGGGCCTCCCATCAGAGCGAGCAGCAGATTCCAATGCACTGAATGCAACGAATGCAGTGGCCTCGCCTCTGTAAATTCTGAGAAGGAAGAAGCACTCTTGCTGTTAAAGCAATGCTTATTGACGGCAAAGCCTTCCTCATCCTGGCTTCTCAGACGACGCCTTAGTGCCGTTCACGTTAAACATTTAATTGAAACTGAAAAATGATATAAGGTTACGACCAATTTCTAACAGAATCATCAAATTTGTTGAATGAAATGCACTCCCTCTCTATATTGAAACTGATTTTGTGTGCAGAACACAAAGGGAACGCTGAATCCAGTCAAAACAGAATCGGCTGCAAACAGCTGATCGATATTTGAACTGACAGCACTTGTTAATAATACCAAATAATAGAATACAGGTTCAGGACGATTTGCAGTTTAAAGGTCAGCCTTTTTTTGGTCTCCTCTATTTCAAACTCATGAGCTGCCACAATCACAGACCAGGAAGTGAATCAAACTTTGTCCAACCTGCTATGCAAACTGATACAAGCTGTGGTTTTTGTGTTTTGTGTTGTCATGTTTTAACCCCATAAACTGTAAAATAATGCAGCCTACAGCATAACATACAGTACATCTACAGTATACTATGTTTGTAATGAGTAATTGTTGGTTGGGTTTGATTTAACCTCTGCCCAAGAGCAATAGATATACTTGGATACAGTTTATGCTGATTAGCGCCACACTTTTGTCAAATTTTAATGCTTCTATTGTCCAGTGTCTCTTCCACACAAAGACACAAAACAATGGAGGCTTCTGGCATTAAACTAAATAGTGTTATTGGGCAGTGATTGCTAAGTAATTATAAATTGAATAATAATCTTATCTGATGAGTGGAAGATCGGTGTGTGTGTGCATTAAAGTGCGTGAATGCAGAGAGAGAGTAAGATCTGTGTGTGTATTAGAGTGTGTGAGTGCAGAGAGGGAGTAAGATCTGTGTGTGTATTAGAGTGTGTGAGTGCAGAGAGGGAGTAAGATCTGTGTGTGTATTAGAGTGTGTGAGTGCAGAGAGAGAGTAAGATCTGTGTGTGTATTAGAGTGTGTGAGTGCAGAGAGAGTAAGATCTGTGTGTGTATTAGAGTGTGTGAGTGCAGAGAGAGTAAGATCTGTGTGTGTATTAGAGTGTGTGAGTGCAGAGACAGTAAGATCTGTGTGTGTATTAGAGTGTGTGAGTGCAGAGAGAGAGTAAGATGTGTGTGTGTATTAGAGTGTGTGAGTGCAGAGAGAGAGTAAGATCTGTGTGTGTATTAGAGTGTGTGAGCAGCAGAGAGAAGATCTGTGTGTGTATTAGAGTGTGTGAGTGCAGAGAGAGAGTAAGATCTGTGTGTGTATTAGAGTGTGTGAGTGCAGAGAGAGAGTAAGATCTGTGTGTGTATTAGAGTGTGTGAGTGCAGGGAGAGAGTAAGATCTGTGTGTGTATTAGAGTGTGTGAGTGCAGGGAGGGAGTAAGATCTGTGTGTGTATTAGTGTGTGAGTGCAGAGAGAGAGTAAGATCTGTGTGTGTA
>JAINUG010000190.1:1358991-1373991 GCA_029706075.1 Aldrovandia affinis | reverse complement strand
CACACACACGCACACACATGCACTCCCAGGAGAGTACACACAGTTGGTGAGAGCCGCTAAGCTCTATTCCAGACAGCACATGGCTTTCCGCGGCGCGCAGCATGAGTGAATCGCGGGTCACGGAGCGGCCCAGGCCCGGCTGGGTGATGATGAGCCACAGACCCACAGCACGGACCGGAGCTCGGGCGAGCGCTGGGGAGGGATGAGCCCATTCACCGCTGGGGTGGAGAGGTCACACTCGGACCATGTCCAGGCCAACCCAGGGGGGGCTTGGAGGGGGGGGGGGATTAAGTTTGGTGCTGTTTGTCTGAACTTGAAACAGGGTGAAACTTGGGGAGGAAAAGAACAACAGAGCTAATTAGGCGAGCTGAGCTGACGGAGCACAGCCAGATGGCTCAGAGCCAACAAACAAAGACAGCGGACTGGCAATCAGCGGGATGGATGGAGGAGACTGCTTCATTAAGGGCCGGGGAACAAAGCGGGGAGGCGAGAGAGGGGGAATGAAAGGCTGTTTAATTAAGCCTGAGCTGGAAGGTGATGCGTGACGCCGGCTTGTCATCGTGCCGTGAATACTTTCACCTTTTCCTGCGCGACTTCAGAAAAGCCCCTGGCTCACCCTGGCCATGTCGGCAAAGCCTGCCGGCAATGAGGTGTGTGTGTGTATGCGCGCGCGTGTGTGTGTGTGTGTGTGTGTGTGTGTGTGAGTGTGATGTGTGTTGGTGGTAGTCAGGGTTCGGCGTGGGGGAGGGGGAGGGTTGGGTGCTAGGGCAGTCCACGCTTCTAAGACAGTGGGGTGGGGGGAGTGGCACAATGCTCACTGGAGTCTAATCTGCTCTCTCACTCACTCACGTACGCACACACATGCACATATGCACGCACGCACGCACGCATGCACACACACACACACACACGCACGCACACGCACACGCACACGCACACACACACACACACACGCACACACACACACACACACACACACACACACACACACACACTGCAGGACTGTGGAACATTGGGTTCTAGAGATTTCCCCTGCTGGAATAGCACAAGGAGCAGAACAAAAACAGATATGCAATTCAGGGACCTTAATATTAACCGCACAGGTATGCTACAGCTGTGCAACTCAGGTACCCTAATATTACCCCACAGCCATGTTACTAGCTATGCTACATTGTGCAGGGGCCCTAATACTACCCGACAGCAATGCTACAGCTGTGCTACAGGGACCATTCCATCATTTAACCCAGTTGCCCTGACACAGGTTTCCCAAGGGAGGAGTAATTTCCCCCCAGAGTACGCACTACACTGTGCACCTCCAGGCCCAACACGGAGTGACTAAGTAAGTAAGAAAGAGCACAGCGTCCTCCTGCTGTCATGGTGCAGGGATCCAGCTAATGTATGTTACCCTGGATAAAGGGTGTCTGCTAAGCAAACGTGTAACATAAAGAGGCAATAAAAATTGTTCCGTCTTTCTTAAGCGAGACCGAGAGAGACAGAGAGAGACAGAGAGAGGGGGGGAGGTGGTCCGGGAAGCTGCTCTGGTGTTTATTTACTGCTGCTTTAATGAAATCCTACACATTCGTCTCTCTTTGCGTCTTCAAAGCATTCGTTCCACCGAGGACGGTAATCAGCCGTGCGAAGGGTGTGATCGTGACCGCGCGAGGGGCCGATAACTTCCCGTTTCCTCAGGGGAGGGGACGGAGGCGAGGTGCAAACAAACGCTAGCGGAAGAACCATACGCAAACGCACACGGCTGCAATCGCAATCCACACCTCCAGCTCAAGAGACTGTGGACCTCGCGGACATGCAGAGAGACATCACGATCTGTTACGAAAGGCAAATAACTTACCTCACACCTGAGTCATCCAGGATCATTTCAACAACCCGACACAATGAGTACGGCCCGTGCATTCTCAGTAACATTAAACAAAACATGAATCATAGCACAGCAATCAAATCATTGACTGCATTAAGAATTTGCACACAGGTTAAGTTGCACAGTGCAGCACTGCCCTGCACAGTCTGACCAGAGGGGCCAGGTGAGAGGGTTAGTTGAATTTGGCTGAATTTAGTGACGTTAATCAGTGAAGAGGTATGGCAGTCAGTCACAGTGCAGGCCAGAGGCCATACATACACACACACACACACACACACACAAACCTAAGAATGGAAGATATACATGAAGCTTGGCAGCCACAAAACCAGAGGACTAAAGCTACAGTCCTGTTAGAATTAGATGTCACAGTATGTGTCTGCATGCAGAGACACACACACACACACACCTCTAGAATACAGAAGGAAAAAATTAAGCTCGGCAGCCACGATAGAAGAGGGTTAAAGACTCCAAGTTAGATCTCACAGTATGTGTCCGCACGCAAACGGAAGGCAAATCTCATACACACACACGCACGCTAACACAGACGCACACACAAACACACACAGCACAATCGCGACACATACTGTGGTGCACATACCATGGTGCACATAGGGCTAGCAGCCTCAGTTTACGTGCACAGTATATCTCTCCACACCAGGGGGCAGTTTTGGGAGGTGCAGTGGTGCCCTGGGTGGGGTGGGGGGTTACTCACGGGCCTCACGCTGCGTTGGAGCCTGGGGGTGGGGGCCTGGGGGTGGCATTCGTGTGGGCTGCACCAGAGACACCCACAGGTCAGACCACAACACTACACAGCTTGACAGAGTATACCCTCACACATGTGCGCGCACACACACACACACACACACACACACACACACACACACACACCACAACACTGAATTTACATGGCATAGCACAATGCAAATACAAACACACAAATATACAATACAACACAGCTTAACAGAACATGCCAACATAAAAATACATGTGAAACAACACAGCACAACACAATGCACAAATACACAGACACACACACACACAGACACACACACACACACACACACACACACACACACACACACACAACACACACACACACACACACACACACACACACACACACACACACACACACACACACACACACACACACACACACACACACACACACATACACACACACAGCTTACAATGGGACATAACAGGGTACCCAAACACATATACATTCAGACATACGTGCACACAAACACACATCCAGCCACACATACACACAGAAATACAGGGGTAGACAAAATAATGGAAATACTCAATGAAAAGACTTGTATTTTGAAGTAACTAAATTACAATTAAAAAAGAGTCTACACGCGTTTCATATTAATGTCAATACTAATTACCAATATGTTCCTGCTATAAAAACGTATTTTATATCAACACTAATATGTGAGTTTCTAACAATGAAAAACTGCATTAGGAAAGAGGAACAATGGTCGCAAGTCAAAGCTCACCTTCAGGGATAAACAAACACTTAACAGGATAGTTGCTAAAATAACAAAACAACAGTCTCAAAAATTACCATAGAGCAGAATCTGCACCTCTGTGACCCAGTCTCCCCAAAAGCTGCACATTATGAGCATTACAAAGCTAATATTTATGGTAGGGTTGCTATTCAGAAACCACTTGTAACCAAGGCCAATGTGCAACAATGCATAACCTGGTGTAATGAGCACACACATATTCTGAGCAGAGGAAGAAAGTAAAATGGTGTGATGAGTCATCTTTTTTAACCTGGACGGATTTATGTTTGGAGAAAGCCAAAGGAAGCCTTGAAGCCACATTGCCTGTTCCCAACTGTTAAACATGGTGGTGGATCTGTTACAGCATGGGCAGGCATCTCGTGGGAGTCATTGGGTCTGATTATTACTCTGCATGGTGGAATTACAGCCAAGGAATATGAAGCCATTTTAGGTGGCTGGTGCAAGCTAAGGTGATGTTCCCATATTCCAAGACAATAACAACCCCATACACACTGCCAAACATATTCAAGAGTGGTTTCACAAACACGAGGATGATGTCAAATACCCTCCATGGCCTCCCCAATTACCAGATCTAAACATAATTGAACCTTTATGGGAAGTTCTGGAGTGTGGAGTAGATTTCCACTGCCTTCATATCTCCTTCTTGAAGAATGGTTCAATATCTCACTAGAAACAGTTCAAATTTGTATAACAGCATTCAAAGGATTTAAGAAGTTATGAGTGGAGGGCAGCCCAACTCCTTGTTAGTTAAAAATATAATATTATTAATATTATATTATATATACATTTTATATTATTATATATTGTTTTGTGTTTCCATTATTTTGTCAACCCTCTGGTCACCAATCTCATAAAACACTATAGAAGACAACATTTTAATGCAGATTAGTTTTTATTTGATTTAAAATAATTTGGGGTGTGAATAATTGTGATACGTATCTTTTGGGGAAAAAATATCAATTGTAATATAAAAAAATATGATTTTCCAATTTTAAAGCATATAATATAGCTCATTACATATATTGTGTATTTTATACAGCCTTTTCTGCTTATCTTTATCAAGGATGTGAATCATTTTGGAGGGTACTGTATGTATACATGTCTACGCCCCATCTCAAAAATGTCACCTTTTGTTGCCTTACAGCCTGAAATTAAAACATATTAAATCAGACTTTTCCCACCTTTATTTACACATTTAACCCTACAACTTCCAAGTGAAAAAGAATTCTCCAAATTTCTGAACATTAATTAACAAAACTAAAATAACCTGGATTGATAAATCTACGCCCTGCTTATCATACCAATTGTAAACTAGCTCAGGGGTAACCAATCACCTTCCAGATCACACACCAAACTAATGGGCCTCCACCTGAGTTAAATTGTAGCGATACTGACTACTTCAGAACAAAATCAGCTGTTCCTAGAGGATTCCACTGCTGTGTAGTGCATTTCAGAGTAAATAATCCAGCATGAGCAACAAAGAGCTTTCAAAAGAACTCTGGGATAAAGTTGTGGAAAGGCACATATCAGGAAATGAGTATAGGAAGATTTCAAAGGCCTTAAGTATCCCTGAAACACTCTGAAGATTCTGAAACCATGTGGTAAAAAGTATTGTTTTGAAACCAAGATTTGGCCAAAAACCCAATACAGCACATCACCCAAAGAACACCATCCCCACTGTGAAGCATTATGGTGACAGCATTCAGTTATGGGGGTGTTTCTCATCAGCAGGGAATGTGGGACTTGTCAGGACAGACGGAAAAATGGATGGAGCAAAATACAGAACAATTTTTGAGGAAAACCTGCTGCTCTCTGCAAGAAAGTTGAAATTGGGAAGAAGGTTGCTTTTCAGCATAACAGGGACCACAAGCACACAGCTAAAGCAACAGTGGAGTGGCTAAAAAACAAAAAGGTGAATGTCCTTGAATGGCCCAGTCAGAGCCCTGACATAAATCCTATAGAAAACATGTGGAATGCCATCAACAGTCCCCACAAAATCTGGCTGAGCTTGAACAGTTCTGTAAGGAAGAATGGGCAAACGTTGCCCAATCTAGGTGTGAAAAGCTGATAGAAACATATCCAAACAGACTCATGGCTGTAATTCAAGCAAAGGGTGCTTCTACCAAGTACTAACTGGGTGTAGACTTATCAATCTAAGTTATTCTATTTTTTTTGACATTTTAATTAATGTTCAGAAATTTAGCGGTTTTATTTTCATTTGGACGTTGTAGGGTAAAATGTGTAAATAAAGGTGGAAAAGGTCTCATTTAATATGTTTTAATTTCAGACTGTAAGGCAACAAAAGGTGACATTTTTGAGACGGGGTATAGACTTTAAAGGGGCGCTGTATATGTACACACACACACACACACACACACACACACACACACACACACACACACACACACACACACACACACACACACACACACACACACACACACACACACACACACACACACACACACACACATAACACACACACACACACAAACACACAGCTCAACAGGACGCATAGCACAGCACAGCACACGCTACACACAATGCAACACGCTTAAACAAGATGAAAAAAGATGAATCAATATCCATTTATCCATTTATCCATTTATCCATTCATTCATTCATTCATTCATTCGTTCACATGAAACAAACCCAAGATTAAAGGCAAGGTTGAAAATGAAGAGGGGGAAAAAAATAAATAAACAATGCACAATGACATTTGGGGAGCTTAGCAAGAATGAATAATGAACTATAAACAGCACAAAGCCAGCCCCCACCACTCCCATTGTGTGGATTAACCCTTCACATCTACCTGCTGAGACACACAAAGGGGACGGTGCCCTGGATGGGAATAAAAGGGCTTCAGATATATCGAAACGACAGCAGGTCTTTCAAAACTCCCTCTCGGCTCCATTTATAATATATACTGCCGCACATTCATTTATTAACCATATTTCTAAAGGCCTTTATGGACTAAGTGCCGGCAGGTTTTGCATTTCAATGGAATACACTGACACACATTTTCAATGCTCATACAGATGGCGCTGGGTACGGTCAAACCCCATGGTAATAAGTTCATTCATTAATACCTGGACAGTGGTTAAATAAAGGCTGCCAATACTTCCATCCTACAGCAGTCCGAAGCGGCTGTAAGCCATTACGGCTACACTCTCAGAGCATTTTCGAGCCTTTAGTCTATTAAACCAAAACAATATGTTTTAAATGGGAGATAAAGGTTGGCAAAAGCCGGAAAAGACAGGAAATTAAACCCAAAAACAATGTTTCAAGTGAGAGATAATGGTTGGCAAAAGACGAAAAAGACGGAAAATTCACACAAGCACCTTGACGATTGCCTTGACCTATGCAAGTCCTCCAACACACACGTTTGACACCTGCTACAAAACTGTAACTATTTTGGTCTACTTCAAACAATGCGCTCAGCACTGGGCAGGCTACTGAGGATTCAATCAAACTTTCACTTCGAATCAACAGCCAAATAAATTATTTTCAGAGGAACACAGGTTGTTTTTTAATCATACTGATGAGTAAAGATAATACTCACATACTCACAACATAAAGATGTTGTGTTGTGTCATATGGTAAACCAAATGTGGTACGCAAGTAGTGCATTTGCAGGATATACATATTTTTATTTTATTTTATTTATTTGTTTGTTTTTCAGGGACAAAGAAAAAGGCATGTTTAAAAAAAAAGCATCAGATGCATTGCATTAAATATTTATAGGCTAATATCCAACACCTCTCCCCATATACAGTATATATAAACATATAAAACATACAATGCAAGATTTACATCTTTTCAGGATTTTGATAAACATGATCTCTCACTTGAAACAGCTTTTTGGGTTTAATTAATCTTACAATTTCACCTTAATTGTTTTCATTTCACCGGTGAGGAGACATTCATAGACTACGGCTTGCTAGCTAAGTGATTTATTTATTTTATTTATTTAAAAGGGATAGCAGAGTAATCAACATATCCGCAAAAGACATCAATGGGTACAATGCCAGAGTTAGCTCAAGAGCTCATTTTCATCTGTAGTCCCTTGGTAGCAGTCCCTATCTTCCCTCTGTTGACACTGGCTATGTAACTCTTCACAGTTAGACCCAGGAGACAGGCAGTGTTATGTGAGGTAGTTTTTTATTTCTGTTCAACAAAAAGTAGAACCATCTAGCAGAGTCTGCTGTCCCTTTCATTTCATAGTTTTATAGCAGTGCAAACAGACACGGCAGACTCAAAAAGTAATTCTGTATATAATCAGTAGATACATTGTGTTACACTTAGTTCATTCATGTGGTACACACGCACTGCTTAAGTAGTTCAGAGCAGGGAGTCCTGCTCCCAGTGAATGCATGGGCTATTCTCACTTCCCTGAGAAATATGCAGGGTTCATATTTTATTTTATTGAAATTTAGGGTACAGTGAGAGTAGCAACAGAGTGATACAGCCATTATGCTCAATTTTGTTTAGCCACGACAAACCTTCTTGTGACACATGAAATATGAGCCCTGCGCTTGTGGGATTTCCCTAGTGAGTACGTGCATGCATGCTGTTCAGACTTCCTCTGCTTCCAACAGTTGTCTGAAATGATTTCTGAAACATCTATAGTATTTTTAAGGTTAATGTACACCTTTTTTGATTCACAACTGATGAGTCTCAGAAAATATAGGCCATCAAAGTATACATTTTGTTTTTATTCAATGGTATTGCAGCAATTCTCTGGGAAGTAAGAATTCATACATTCACTGGGAGCAGGCAGCATTGAACAGTAGTGTCTTTTGCCCTAAAAAATCATCGACATTGATGCTGGAATGGTGTCATGAGGAGACTGGTGATTTCCGGATTTTGAATGTAAAACTTGTGCAACCATTATGTAAACACTGGAAGTGAGATGGTCCTGAATTCTGGTATGGCCCTGTGGCTCTCCAGGACCCTAGTTCCTCTCGCACATGGTTGTTAAAGTCACCGGCTCTTCAGTGATAGGCTGAAATGCAGCCCCATTCACAACGGGGAGCATGCTAGCAGGACATAAACGAATCTGTGGCTCATTTGTTATCTTGGCCCAAATTGGGCTGTTTCCACAAGTTCAGTGGGGGAGCAACCAGACAGACGAACGAACGAGTGTCTGCATGCATAGCAACCACAAACCAACAAACCGGCCAAAGCCACAGCCACTGCATTGCTTTTCTCCCCTTTGCGTTGATCGCTAATTGGTGTACGTCCCCCTTTGTGTGCCCAATGTTAAAAACACGCACGGCGGCGTTTCGGCACAATGCGCCGCTCCTATGACATTGCGCTGGTCCGGCTGATCATTTCCGAGAGGGATCCGGTCGCCTCCTGAGCTGATAAGCGTGTCCGCGGACAGATAATGGTATCCCGCTCTAAAATATTCTGAGCATTTTAATGACGGGGACGTCTCGCAATGATAACGCAGCCTACACCCCTCAGCCTGTTCTCCTAATGTGCAGAGGGCAGAGTCGCAAGGGTAAGGTATGGTATCCCATGACTACATAATGAAGCCCACTTTTCCTTCAGACGGCTGTAAGGGTAAAGCATGGTATCCCATGACTACATAATGAGCCCCTGTTTTCCTGTAAGACGGCTGAAAGCACCTCTGCCATGACAGCAGAGCCCTCTTGGAGTATGTGGACTGACGCTGTTTCTGTAGCCAAGTAACAGAGAGGAGATGTGGCCCTGGTAGTCCATACCTTGACACATAGCTTGCTAGCACTTCTCATCTCCACGGTGAACAGCAGGCACCTGCTCTCAGCTGCTCACTGCTCGACAGCACCAAAACACAGAGACTGCCGAAAATTGGAACTCACCGTCCTGGAACTCCACAAACAAAGCTACACACTCTTGCCACTCTACTTCAGAAACTGACTCTGACAGAAAGAATCCACTCTACAATAGTGGGTGGGGGGAAGACGCGAGGGATCCACCCTACAGCTGAGACTGGCAGACCTTGTTGTGATCTGGTCCATGAACGTGACATCCCTAACTCAAACCCACGTGCAACCCTAATCCTAGCAGAATCTGGGGAGACTAGAGGGACATCACATCTGTGGTGAGGATCACGTGGATGAACTTGCGCTTTTGGACAGTTCTGATCGCGCCATCTGCGGCTAGCGCCTATAGCGGCAAAACAGGATCCGCCGCACCACACTAATTATCCACTTCCCCAGGTGTGGTGTGGTGTGGCGTTCCCCTGGAGTTACCCAATCTGCAACATGCTCTTCCTCCCACTTCAATGCCAGGATGATGCTAACACGCACTGAAGACCAAATTAGATTCTCCCTATCTGCCCCACGTCAAAACAGACAGACAAAACAAAATGATCCGCATCTGCATTTGTGGTTTCGACCGTGTCCGTGTCAAATTTACGTGACACACCGCCAAGCGCATTTCCCATCGGGACAATAAAGATTTACTCGACTTTACTCTGCTTTACTGTGTCACGGGACCAGCAGTAGGAATGGGAACTCCCAGCTGATTTGAAACATGCTGCACAGTACTGGGGGCTCTCCACTTCAGCCAACAGCGGGTGACAAAACAGCAGCTGAATTTCTAATGGAGTGATTCACAGTGTGAACTCTGAGGAAAAGCCCACTGCACCTCTGTTACTTGGCCAAGGTGGAGAAGGGGGGGTAAGAGGCGGAGGATGAAAGCGCACACGGGAGAGAACGAGCCGGGGGAGAGCGGAGGGTGGAGGACTGCGGGGGGGGGGGGGCGGAGGGAGAGTGGAGAAGACTCAAGAAACGCCCCTCCTTCCATGTTAAATCTGTCATGTAGCCCGGAGAGATGAAGCGGTGCAGGACAGCTCTCCTCTCCTCTCCTCTGGCTCGGCGGAGGAGAGCTGATTAACAGCGTTCCTGGGAGCCGGGCGCTGCGCGCACCTCGCCGCCCAAAAGAAACACACTCCATGCAAATGTGTTTGTCACTTTGACAGTATGTCTCAATTAAGGCTCGGCGTGAGCGCGAGCCGCCTCTCCTCCCTGGGCTACTGTCTGCGAGCTGACTGGCTCCCTGATAGGAGGTCCTGACCCCAATACACACGCACCAGCTCCTTAAAGAAAGCAGAGGGGAACGGAACCAGCAGGGAAGAGGAAAGACGATGAAAAGAATAGAGAAAGAGAGCAGAAAATCCTTCATCGAGTGACGGAGGAATAACTCCTTGAACTGTGCAATGAAAAATATTAATAAAAAACTGACAACTACTACCTGGGTAAAGTAAGCCGGTGATAATAAAAGTGGTCTCGGCAGCGCTGGAAAGAGGAGCCGTCACATTGATGGAGATGATGGCGAATTAAAAAAAGGAAGGCAGGAGTTCCTGTCAGTTCCTGCTCGGGAGAAAACTCCGGCGGAGTTGTGATTTTCGGCGAGGCGCACCACTTCCTCGGAGCAGAGAGGGCTCCGAGAGCATTACTCACCCGGGAGGAGAGACAGACACCAGCCCAATGCCGTCTCCTGAATTTTGGGGGGTGAGCTGACAGGTGAGATGACGAGGCTGCTTGGGCGGCAGGCGCTGCTGTTTAATTAATCTCAGGACACTTCGCTTCGGGGGGGGGGGGGATGGACACACATTCGGGAACCGCGAGTGACTGTGTGCAACACCTGGAGAACGCACGTGTGTTTGTGTGTGAGTGCGTGCGTGCGTGACTGAGTGAGTGTGTGTGTGTGTGTGTGTGTGTGTGTGTATTATACACCCAGCGAGAAGCCAGCCATGGGAGATGCATGGCTTGGTGGTGGTGCAGTCACACAGTATGAGAGAGAGGGAGGGAGGGAGAGATGGGAGTTACGCTGTAATGAGTTGTCACTGTCTCCCTGTGGGTTGTTGTGGTGTGCAGAGCACAGGTAACGCTGGCGGAGCCTGCCTGACTGGCGCTGGAATAAAGTTCTCACCTGTCAGCACAGCCTCCCGGATGTAGTCGCCAGGGCGACGCCTGCGCACCGTCTCCCCTCGGGTGCGGCGGCGGGGGAGGGAGGGAGAGGGGGGTGCGAGCGGAACAGCGCACCGCGGTAAAACACTGCGCACGCTCACACTGCGCACGCTCGCCGACCGCTAAGCTCTCGCCGTCACGCAGAGTCGGCCCGAAGTTCCACCCACCTGCCCAAAGTGCACAGTGATTGGCCGCCGCTCCTCCCGCGGTCGGCCTTCCTTCCTGTCGGCGGAGGGCGAGCCCGCGGCGTGCTGCTGTGCGTCTTCGGCGGCTACCGCGTAGCCATTCTCCGTCATGTCCTGAGGGGGAGGAAGAGGACGTGCGCATTAGCCAGGGCCGGGCTGGCGGAGGGTGAGACGATGCAGAGAATGTGCAAAGTACAGACCGTGCTGAGCAGGAGGGAGTGAAAAAAAAGGTCACTGTGAGCACAAGCAAACAGACTGACAGACACATCTATTTATGAGGCATACGAGACCCACTCTCCTGGCTGCTGGTTGGCTCATCCTGTTAAGGCACTTTTCTGGTGTGTTGATGAGCCCCACAGTCTGGTATCAAATCCAGACCTGTCCAGTGTCGACTGTGGCCAGCAGCCAAGCGTGGGTTAGAATACAATTGGGCATTCCAAATTGGGAGAAAAATTGGAAAAAGGAATTCAAGGACAGTCCTTTACCTGACCGGACATTTGTCCAGTTAAATTACCAAGAACGGGTATGGTTTTTTTTTCCTGTGCGTGGTCTTTAATTTTCAGTGTTCTGGCTTTGTGGTAAAAAATTGTCCATGTTTATTTTTAAAAGACAATCCACATGATGCAGTTCTACTACGAGTTGCAATCCATCATTTGTATTTTAGTGCAACAGCTCATACGATGCTGCTTTCTGTGAGGCTGCTCACAATGTCATATACCTACTGTATCCTTGTGAAGGAATACAGAAAAATGCCCAAATAATAAAAATATATAATAACAGGGTTCCCACTCAAATCAAATGTACATTTTCCATGACATTTCAATGGCAAATTTAAGGTTTTCAATGACTGTTTTTTTTTTGCGACTGACACAAAAATTGATTTTACTTTCATAACTTTTGTTTTGCTGCCAGTGCAAATACACGTCTCATTGTGTGTGTGTGTGTGTGTGTGTATGTATGAGAACAGCTGTGGCAGTTGGCAACAACAGTGGCAGGGGAACAGGCATTTTGCGCTAACGTTATTGGAAAAGAAGAAAAAATATATAACGTTACATGGAATCAGAAATTTCCATGACAGAATAATTCGATGATTTTCAAGGTTTGAATAAGCTACGTAACCTGGGTGATGCACATCAGCTACATTGCATCAGCAAGCACACCAGTTGAGTTAGAGAGGCAAGGATTTATTAAGCCAATGAAATTGGGGGATTGATTAGATGGCCAGATTGAGAGGGAATTTTGCCAAGACGCTAGGGATGCCTCTCCTCTGTACGATAAGTGCCATCACATTTCTAATGACCCTGGTGAGTCAGGTTTTTGGATTACATTCTTTTTGAAAGATGGTGTCTCCTACAGCACAGTAACCCCATCAGTGCACAGGGGCAGATTGCCCACATGGTCCAATGGGTGGCCCAATAATACGAAAGGTCAAGTAAATATTTCACCCAATTGAATTACATAAGAAGGGAAACCGAAATAAATACAATACCTTCTGTTTTAACCGGTTCTTCACTTCCTTTATCCCCATCCTTGCATGATCTTTTGCCTATCGTGGAACACATGGGGCATAAACTCTCCAGCTACCTTCACATTTTTAGCAAATGTCTTACATATTAATAGAAAAATAACAATGAATGTACAAATTTGATAATGAGCTACAAAATTATCAAGATTAACAATGAATTTTACTATGCAATACTCAACGGAAACGGAAAACTGAAAACACATTACACACACTTCACAGGAATGTTAACGTGTAAACAACCACACTTACAAATTTGTAGACGGTTTTCATCGCTGGGTTAGCCTTTGTTTTCACTGTGTTAAATATGGCGCCACTGCCTTTCTGTAGGTGACACAAGATGTTTCTGACTGATTTTAAAGGATAGTGGTTTAAAGACAGCCAGCATTTGTAGATAAAGAAGGTATTTCTGAGAGATTTTCATTCGTTTTATTTGTCTTCTATTGCCTTCTGGTGCTAGGTTCTTAGATACGCTCTTAAAGTTAATCTTTGGTTGCCACAAGGGTACCAAGGGGAAATGTAACACTTTTTTTCATTCGACGGTTTTTATTCTGTGAATTTTTTCATCCTCTCAAGAGAAATTCTGTTACACGATATCTTACTGCAAGTTGTTCCATTAGGACATCTCTCAGTCTAAAATCAAACGCTGATTGATCACGTCTCATTGATTCCACTGCAATCCCTGTAGGTGATTTCTTTTCTGCTGTTACAGCATCGTTGCTGCTCCTTCAAGTTATGTCTGCGGTGGCTTGAATCGCTGGCATTAAAGGCACTCTGTGGCAAGAGGACTGCATCAAATGAAATGTAATTAATAAATTGAAAGCGGTTGTACTAACCTTTACTGTGGACAGCCACTGATGGTAGGTCTTGTCACTGCCTGGAAGACAAAAGCAGAGAGCATGTGACAGGTTAACACGCGTGAAGTCCACATGATCTGCATGTAAAACAGATGTGTAGGTGGATGCGCATGACGTATGATCAGATGATAATAGAAAAAAGGGGATTTTTAAAAGGAATGTAGGTTGGAGGTTTTTTTTATCCCCATACCAGCATATTCTCCCATGTTGATCTCGTCTTCAAAGACATCGCTGAAGCCTTCCCCAGAGTTCAGGAGCTCCAAACGTCCATCTATGAACTTGGGAGGGGAAACGGAGAATGAAAAGAAGCAGAAGCAGAAGACGAGAGGTGCATAAACAGAGAGGCAGCTGGAGGTATCGGCCTGGATCACCTGATTGTGATCCCGTGCTGTACCTGCTGTTTATCTGTGCCCAGTCCCAGTGCTGTATCCGCTCTACCTGCCCAGTCTCAGTGCTCTACCCTGCAGTCTCAGTGTTCTATCTGCCCAGTCTCAGTGTTCTACCTGCCCAGTCTCAGTGTTCTACCTGCCCAGTCTCAGTGTTCTACCTGCTCTACCTGCCCAGTCTGTGTTCTATCTGCCCAGTCTCAGTGTTCTATCTCTCCAGTCTCAGTGTTCTATCTCTCCAGTCTCAGTGTTCTATCTGCCCAGTCTCAGTGTTCTACCTGCCCAGTCTCAGTGTTCTATCTGCCCAGTCTCAGTGTTCTACCTGCCCAGTCTCAGTGTTCTACCTGCCCAGTCTCAGTGTTCTACCTGCCCAGTCTCAGTGTTCTATCTTCCCAGTCTCAGTGTTCTATCTGCCCAGTCTCAGTGTTCTATCTGCCCAGTCTCAGTGTTCTATCTGCCCAGTCTCAGTGTTCTACCTGCCCAGTCTCAGTGTTCTATCTTCCCAGTCTCAGTGTTCTATCTGCCCAGTCTCAGTGTTCTACCTGCCCAGTCTCAGTGTTCTATCTTCCCAGTCTCAGTGTTCTCAGTGTTCTGCCCAGTCTCAGTGTTCTACCTGCCCAGTCTCAGTGTTCTATCTTCCCAGTCTCAGTGTTCTACCTGCCCAGTCTCAGTGTTCTA
>JAINUG010000190.1:1306491-1353991 GCA_029706075.1 Aldrovandia affinis | reverse complement strand
CACACGAGGAAATGCCTAACATGAATAAGATACAGCATCATTTTCAATGACAACTTCCACATGCTATAGTCACATGAGTAACTGTTCTGAAGAACCGAGTCTACCACTTGCCAAAGTGGAAACTAGATGTTATAGTTTCTGTAACACAGATAAAATATTTTTTTCCTGTGTTGTGCACAGAATGTAGGACTATGTACAATACCACATGCAGTCAGGAGTGCAATGTTATATTTACATCTATTTAATGTCATAATCAACTCAGAGAAGGGCAAACAGTCAAATTAACCACAGAGACAGACCAACATCAGTCAGACAAATCCATGTTCGACGTCTCAATATCTTCTAGTGAGAAAAGAGTAATAAATAAATAAATAAATAAAATAAAAATAAATTGTCAAGATTCCTTCATTTCCATATTCAAATCCTTTGAGGAATTCAATTGTGAAATCTCATGACAATTGCTTTGTTCATTTCTCTAAAACACTTTTTGAATCTTATTAGCATTATTATTATTATATTATATTTTCTAAAATCCTTGATATTTCTGCCAAAGTCAGGTTTAGCTGAACTGGTTTGTAAGGTTTGTGAGCTGAACTGGTCATGATCATGATTATAGATTAACAATCAATACTGCTGAGGCTGTTACAAGCAGAGAACTGGCTGAGGCAGTGCTGTGTGTGTGTGTGTGTGTGTGTGTGTGTGTGTGTGTGTGTGTGTGTGTGTGTGTGTGTGTGTGTGTGTGTGTGTGTGTGTGTGTGCGTGGGGGTGTGAGAGAGAGAGAGATGTGTGTGTGTGTGTGTGTGTGTGTGTGTGTGTGTGTGTGTGTGTGTGTATGTGTATGTGTGAGAGATAGTGTATGTGTGGGGGTGTGAGAGAGAGACAGAGAGTGTGTGTGTGTGTAGGTGTATGTGTGAGAGAGAGAGAGAGAGAGAGAGAGATAGAGTGTGTGTGTGTGTTTATAGGCAGGTACAGACCACTGATAACCTGCCAGAGAGACAGAGACAGGCCCCTCAGTGCGGATTACTGTCCGAGCCACAGACGCTGCTCTGGGGGCAGGCTGTCGGGTCGGCAGGTGGGGAGGGGGGGCGTGTGTGTGTGTGTGTGTGCTGGAGACAAGCCCGCATGGCAGGGGAGACGGGGGCCCGAGCCAAGCCATCCACTCTCCCGCCACGGAAACAGGACTGGGGGGGACAATTAGGAAGGCAGGGATCCAGTCTGCGGCTCACCTGTCAGGTGCTGTCCCCTGCACGGGCAGGGGAGCGGCCTGACGTACGCCTCCCCCTGCCAGCGTGAAGAAATCCCGCTAACAAACCCAGCGCCCCGCCACTCACGACCTGGGCCCTCTGCCCTTTCCTCTGCCCAACATCAGCGTCGCCACCGAGCGAACCGGCCGGCCAACACAGAGACACTGGAGGGCGGAGGGAAAACACAACAGAGCGTTATCTGACGCTGTGCCATCGAAGTCGCACAACGGAAACCGCTTAAAACGTTTAGCCCGAATAACAGGCGAAAACGCGAGCACGTGTCTATCCGTGCCGCCGTGTGTCCGTCACACCTCCAGAAGACGACAGCCTCGACTCTTGCAGCTAGGCACGTCTATCCGAAACGGGTCTGATCCAGCAGCTCCCTTTAGGCATCAGCATCCATAACGGAGACAAAGCTCATTCTGTTTAAACACGCAGGGAAGAGGCTGCCGCGGCGCGTTCAATTAGAGCCTTTTCTCAAGGCGGACGCGGCCTTCAACCGAGCGGAGCGGCGGTCGAGCTCGCTCGAGAAAAGGGGGGGGATTGAAAAGGAAACTTTTGACTCCACATAAGCATCATGACAAAAGAGCACGTTGGGCAGAAACTCGGCTAATCCAATCGCTCGGGTCTGATGGGCGGCTGAAATGTAGCGAGCGCAACGCAGGGCTGGATTTACTGACGTTTGCGCTAATCCATTTAATTTTCTTTTAAGGGGGTAAAGAAAGGAAGAAAAAAAAAACATTCACATGAATGAGCCGTGATTTTTAATCTGCCTCTAATGTTGATTATCTGAAGATGAAAAGAGTTATGAAGGCGGACAGATCGCCGTGCGGCCCCTCCTGCACCCGCCCCCCACCCCTCCGTCCAAGAGCCTGGACCTTCACGGACGGCCTTCAGGAGATGGGAGATGGGCCTGTGTCCATCGGATCACTCTCTTCACTGCGACTCGCTCGCGAAATAGAGGAAAAGAAAGAAATGCTTCAGCATTCTTTCATTTTGGAGGACCTTGAGCATGCCCGAGTTTACATTATAAAGGTTTGAAGATTTATGTGCTAGATTTAAAGTTTATACAGGATGTATGATGCAAAAATAAACACACGCCGCACAAATACACACACATACACGCACATGCACAAACACAGACACACACGTGCGCACACACACACACACAGACACACACACGCAGACGCGCTCACACACACACACGCACGCACGCAAATGCACACACACACATCACGCACATGCGCGCACACACATGCACACACATGCGCAGATGCACACACACACACAGACGCGCACACACACACAGACGCGCACACACACACACACACAGATACACACACACACACACACACACACACACACACACACATGCACACACACACACACATGCACACTCACACACTCACACACACAGTTTCTCCCCCTGGCGAGCCGAAGCTCATCCTCCTCCATTGTTCTCTATCAGTGTACAAGCTTCATTCGTGTAATTAGCTGTCAGCACAGGGCCGACAGCAGCTTAGCGCTGTCCGCTCAAATCACACTAATGAAATGCAATCCGCTCAAATGTCCAGGATGCATATCTGTAACGGCGCTGTATGGAGAGGCAGGGGACGGGCCGCACGGAGAAACCTCCCCGTCTACCAATTTAGCATTTAAATCCAAGGTCGTTAATCCGTTAATTCAGCACATTTTGACGGCCAATTAATGGCAGCGGAGAGCCAGCGAGTCGCCGCGTCGCGGAGGGGGCCTCGGCGCAGCCGGGAGAGGGGCCGACTGAACCCGTCCCGAGCCTGGCGAGGGCGAGGGCACACACAGCCCCCCTCCCGGCCCGCCCACCCCCACCCCCACCCCCAGACTCATCTCTATCAATCCATTCATTAAAACCCTGGCCCTGCGTATCACAGCACCACTGCCTTCAGTGGGGATACAGGACTTAAAGGACAAGAAAAAGCACAATCAATCTTTCATCAGAACCGCGTAGGAAAGATGTGAGCCAAAACGGGGCGATAACGAAAGCCCGAGTCACGCCGTGAATCGGCACACCGCAGAGGAGCGCTGGCTACCATCCGCGGCCACACCCCGCACCCCCGCCGGGAGCGAGTGGCACCGACCGACGTCCGCAGACGCCCGACACCCGACGCCCCCCCGCACGGAGAGTCACTGCGCTGCGCTCCCACCACACGCCATGTTTTCATGCCTCCTTGGTTCCAAGGATGGGTCCAGAGCGTTCGTTAATTCGCATCAGCGCCGTCTGTACCCCCTCCCCCAACCCCGCCCCCTCGCCCCCTGCGCGATCGCCCCGCCGCTGCGCCCCCCTCTCGCTCCCCCAGAGGGCATCAAAAACAATCTGCAGCCAGCGTCTTGGGCCCGAGCGCCCGCTGACCCGTGATCAGACGGCCGGGCCGGCTGCGGGACGTGGCTCGGGGCCGTCCCCAACACCGACGGCCCCTTCATGTGTGAACACGTGTTCACTTCAATTAAAACAGCCATCTGAATATTCAAATCGCATCCGCTAACGACGTCCCCCACGCCACGCACCGGGGGTCACCTCCATCCGTTAGGACTCTGCTAAATGAGCACTGTGAGGAGGAGCGGAGGGACTACCACAATGCGACGTGTTATTTCATTCTTTATTTACATTTTTGGGGTGAAATAATCTCCTCCCCCCCCGTGGGGGAATAAACTACAGGGTAGACTGTGGCACTCAATTGTGCTGAAGTGAAATAATGATGACTGTATTTTGTTTTTATTTGAATAATGGATAATGAACTGTAATTGTAATAAAGTCATTAAAATAAAATAATATTTTGAAAACAAAAACAATGAGTTTGTGAATAAAAATGGTTTGAGGGAACTGAAAGCCGGCTGTATGATGGTACTGGATGTCACCCTGTAAATGCAAGATTTGTACATGCCTGCACACTCACGTACGTGCACAAACACATATACACACACACACACACACACATGCAAAAATATCCACACACTAACACAGACACACATACCCACGCACACACAAATATCCACAACACACACACACACACACACACACACCACACACCCGCACAGAAACACACAGAAACACACGGGTGTGCGCACACACAATCACACACACACACAAACAAATATTGTACTGAACTGCACACACAAATATCCACAGACACACACACAAACGCACACGTGTGCGTGCAGAAAGCTCAGCCTGGCCTTATGGTGAAGTGCCTAAGCTGAAGACGGGATAAAGATGGGCCCCGGGAGTCTGCGGGGGTCTGGAATTACGCAGAGAGATGTCCTCAATCAAACCGTACGCATCTGAGGGCACGCTTGGCTGGAGCATGCCAGGGGAGAGTGAGCGTTATGCGACATGACGTGTATCATGCCCTCATTATGCGCTGTCACGCGGCTCTGTCAGGACACATCTCTGACCGCTCCCGCTGAGAACTCTGCCGGCTGGACACGGAGCTGACCCACGCACGTTACTGAGTGGACAGAGCAAACCCCCGCACGTAGAGGCCAACGTGTGCCTCTTCCGAATAAATACATATGCATTTATATATATACATACACATACACATATTTACGTGCTGTGGCAAAGCCCCCTCATTATGCAGAGGTAGCCGCCGTGATGTTGTAGTCGTTTAATTCGCATTACGGGCAGCCGGACCACCTGGCCAGACATCAAACGCTAAATGGCGTGGTCCCAAAAGGCCGGAGATTAGATCATTACTTTACAAATCAGAGCCGGGCCCACGCTGGCCACCGTGCAGACTGGGGCTGGAGGGAAGCCGGCCTAATTACCCGGCCTAGGCGCTCACTCAGGACCTGCAGGCCCTTTTCAAACGCGGGGGCGTCGCTCATCGCTGAGATGCCGCGCATGCCCGACGAAGGCCCCAGTGCACGCGACGCAGGCATTACGGTCACACTCCTGACCACCATGACGGCCATGACTGTTTTTAAAACAGTCGTTGTTCTAGCGTTTCCTAGATACAGAGAAGTTGTGTCGCGCTAAATAGGGGAAGTTGTGTCGTGCTGTGGTTCTGTGTGGCCCAGTGGGTAGAGCACGGCGCTGAAAACTCTTAGGTTGTGGGTTTCATTCCCATTGGGGAATGTATGCATTAATTACTGTAAGTCGCTTTGGATAAAAGCGTCTCCTAAATGGCGTATATTATTATATATTATTGTGTCGCGCTGAATCGTCAACCTTATTCGTAAAGTGTAGTTTAGTGGTCACATAAATTTCAAAGCCAATTTCTTGGCTATTCTGTATTTCTGTGTGGTTTCTTGAATTTCTGTATTCAAATTTCTTTTTTTTGGGGGGGCAGACAGCATAATTTGAGTCAACATTAAGGACAAATGTTGATTGAATACAGGCCATTCTCTTTGCAAAAAGAGAGACTATTTTAGGGGAGTGCCTACTGAACTGGGAGGGGTCCACTACTTTTGTGTGCGTGTGAGTCACACTGGGACCACACACTGGCTGGGAACGATGCTATGTGGTCTGGAACATCGGGTCTCAGCAAAATGCAACACAAAACAAATAAAGACAACAAAAGGGCCCGGGGTATGGCTCAAATTTAGGGTGAGCAGCAGATTTGTAAGGCAAAGCAGTCCTCAGCAGTGTGTAACAGCTAATCTACAGTCTTCAATCTAGTGAAATGGTGTCACTGATATATTGTATTAAACGAGTCACATAAGACAACTGGGCACAATGCTTTTTCCACGATGCTTCACTGAGATATCCCTGTGGCTGTCTAGTGTGTATGTGGTAGTAAGAGGATCTATTAGCATTGGCTGTGCAGACATACACATGTAACTACACAGCCAGTGCAGCCAGACCCTCACCTCCAAAACACAGAAACATGAACAAACAGATCCCAGCTACATATATTTTTTGGGGACCAACAAAAGAGAAGCTTGATCTCCGTCAGTTCCCTTCCCTGAAGATCGATTCGATCAATGTTTAGAATTGAACCCCTTTCTTAAGTGCAACATCTCTTGAATTTATCAGACCATACAAAATATTACATGCCTGGGCCCCGGGTGGTGGAACCAGTAAAGGCACTCGCCCAAAGAGCTGGTTGCCCACCACGGCCAAGGTTTGATCCCCGGCTGCGCGAGTCCGGCTCTGTCCGGGAGGGAGGGATCCAGGGGAAGGGGGGAGAGAAGCCGGCACAAGCTCACCGCGAGCACAGAAAGCTTCCCTGTGGGCAAAACTAATAGGTGAGTTCTGTCTCGAAGGAAGGGGTTCATTGCCGGCCCCGGGATAGTGGCTGGTCCCGTAGTTGCGGGCGGCGGGCTCATGGGGGAGGTTTGAATTGAAGAAATAGAGGGTACAATTGGCCACCAAAATGGGAGAAAACCCTTTTTGGGAAAAATCTGAAATATATATATATATATAAATATAAAATATATATATTACATGCCCATCTCTATCTAACATAAAAGCATCTTGGGAAGAAGAAATATGAACTGCAGAAGCAGAGAAAGTGCCTGTACCAAAAGTGTTCGTTCTTCATCTGTCTGTGTCAAACATGGCCAGATTCAGGTTCAAGGTTTACTCTCAAGAAGTAAAATGACCAAAACGAACCTTGATTTAGATCCCACATGTAAGAGGTGTCACCAGACCCCTGCCTCACTAAATCGCACCTTTTGTTTTTCGTGTACACCTCTTACCACATTTTGGTCCTCCATTTTTGATACATTGTCATACACCTGCAAACAATTGATCCCAATCCCATTACTGCTATATACGGAGTCACCCAAGAGGATATCTTGATCACGAAACATCAGACTGATATGACAGAACAGTACGCTAGCTCGTCAATTGTTTTCATTGCTGTCCCGCACTCACACTCACAACGGGTGAGTGATAAAGTGTCTCTCCTGAAAATTGCGAAAGAAATAAGTCAATCATGACAGGGCTTGACAGAAAAATATATGGTAGTTTGACAGCCTTTTTAAGCTATGCAAATGCAAATTCAACCTTCCAACTTCTTCATATAACGACTGTATATTACTTATAGTTCATACATAGTTCATTCGCGCATACCTGTCTGCCGGTTATCTCCTCCCTACATTATTTGACTTCTTTCATTACCATTTTCCAATTCCATCTTCTAATGGAGAAAAACGGGACTGTGTAGCTTTTCCTACTTATTTTGGCCCTTTTTGTCAGAAATTACTCATCTGCTAATGAAACAACAACTTAATAATTATTGTCATTTATTAGCATAAATCCAGTCTTTTTTATTGTCTACTTTTTATTTATGTGTTTATTTATTTATATTACTATTATTTATTTGTCATCATAATACAATTAAATTACATATGTAATTAAATTGTAATACATTAAAGAATGTAGCTGGAATTATCAGAAATTTGAGATAACAATAACTGTCCCCTTCCCCAAAGAAGGATAAAAAAATCCAATGAAGAAAGATTCAAATAAAATGTAAAAAAAGAAGCATGAACAGAAACGCACACAAAACAGAAAGTTGGTTGTCCCACAGAGGCGCGTGGTACCTTTAAACACACATGTATATAAACAGTAGAGGCAGTGAGACACGTTGGTTATTGTGCCTCTTCGTGACTGTACATGAACATGTTTGGATGTTTGAATAACCTTGTGCATGTGAGTGCATACGAGTGCGAGTGTGTGTGTGTGTGTGTATGTTCATGCATGTATGACAGTGTGTTTCGGTGTGGGTGTGTGTGTACGTGTGTGTGTGTATGTCTGTACATGTATGTGGGTGTGCGTGCATGTGCATGTGTTTGTGTGTGTATCTGTACGTGTATGTGGAGGTATGTGTGTGTGTGTGTGTGTGTGTGTGTGTGTGTGTGTGTGTGTGTATGTATTTATGCGTGTGTGTGGGTGTGCAAATGTGTATCTGTATGTATGAGTGTGTGTGTATCTGTACGTGTATGTGAGTGTGTGTGTACGTGTGTGTGTCTCGGGGCTTGCTCGTGTGTACCAGAGCAGCACAGAGAGACCCAGGGTAGTGGGATGCCTATCCCCCATCTCCACATCACCCTGCACCACGGATTCCTTCTGGGTCAAAACTAATTGGTGCGGCAGCACTGAGACTTCAGTCAGATAATGACCACAAGCACTCTGCCCATTCGCACATGAATGCCCCTCACCCAACCCACAGTCAGGAGCAGGCTCCTCTGCTGCGCTGCCTGCCTCACCCTGAACCCAGTCTCACAGGCCAGAGAGAGAGACAGAGAGAGAGAGAGAGAGAGAGAGAGAGAGAGAGAGAGAGAGAGAGAGAGAGAGAGAGAGAGAGAGAGAGAGGGAGAGAGAGAGAGAGAGGGAGAGAGAGAGAGGGGGAGAGAGGGAGGGGAGGGAGAGGGAGGGAGGGGAGGGAGAGGGAGAGAGGGGGAGAGAGAGAGAGAGAGAGAGAGAGGGAGGGAGGGGAGGGAGGGAGAGAGAGAGAGAGGGGAGGGAGGGAGGGAGGGAGGAGAGAGAGAGAGGGAGGGAGGGAGAGGAGAGAGAGAGAGGAGAGGAGGGAGGGAGGGAGAGAGAGGGAGGGAGGGAGAGAGAGGGAGGGAGGGAGGGAGAGAGAGAGGGAGGGAGGGAGGGGAGAGAGAGAGAGAAAGAGGGAGGAGGGAGAGAGAGAGAGAGAAGGGGGAGAGAGATAGAGAGAGAGAGAGAGAGAGAGAGAGAGAGAGAGAGAGAGAGAGAGAGAGAGAGAGAGAGAGAGAGAGAGAAAGAGGGGAGGGAGGAGGGAGAGAGAGAGAGAGAGAGAGAGGAGGGAGGGAGGAGAGAGAGAGAGGGAGGGAGGGAGGGAGGGAGAGAGACAGGCAGATAGGGAGGGAGGGAGGGAGAGAGAGAGCGAGAAAAGGGAGGGTTTGGGGAAGAGAAACAGAAAGAGGGACAGAGAGTAAGAAAGAGGGGAATGGAGAAGAGGGGGAAAGGTGAGTAGAGGGGAAGAGACAGGCAAAGATAGAGAGAAAGCAATGAGAGAAAATGAGAAAGAGAGATGATAAAAGAGAGGGAAAGGGGAGGGGAGAGGGCAAGAGGAGCATATGCGGGCAGGATAGAAAAGATAGGGAGCAGTAATGAATGAGAGAGGGAGAGAGGAATGGAGGAGGGTATGAGATTATCAGGCCAGGAGGGGAACAGAGAGGTTGAGAGGGAGATCATAGAGCATCATGAGGTCATAGAGGCAGAATTGAGAGAGAGAGAGAGAGAGAGCAGGAGGGTGAGGGGCACTGAGCAGACTATTGCTGAAGGGTTTGTTAGCACCCATTACTGCACTAGTATGCAAATAAAAGCATGCTAAAGTGGTTGGAAGGAATTCATGACAAGGTGAAATGTCTATTTTACAAACTCTCTGCTATTCTTCCCCCCCACTCTCTGCTCACTAATGCAGAATTCTGCCAAATGTGCTCCAGCGAAGACACGCGAAAACAAATCCGCCGCATTTCCACTTCAGCGCAAACACAGGTCACTGTCACCACGACTAATTCCTAAAGTGTTCGTTACATCACACCCCTCGAATGCTGCTCCTCTCCTCTGGGTTCTCCCCATACCCGGAGCGCGCCAGCAGGAGCAGGGCCTCACCCAATCGGGAAGGAAGAATCCCCAAAGGCGCCGCTTACTTTTCCACGGAGGGGGGGAAAAAAGTGAAATGATATAAACCGGTTGAAACCTTAGGGGGTCGAGGCCACCTTGCCGTCGCTGGCTCGGCGCGGCAGAGTGAAAGGTTTCAGCCGCGGCGCTGTGACAGATTGCGGGTGTGAATGCAGGGTTCTCCATATGCGGCGCGAGGCCCAGCTGGGCCATTGTTGGCGCCCGTGTCCCTCGCCGCGGTTTCCTGGTGTCGACCGCCGCCCCGCGCGAAGCCTCTCTCCCCCCTCCTTCCCCAGCCCTGGAGTCACATGGATCTACATATCTAATGCCATTATGCGCATTCTGCCCACCTCTGTCTTCCCGGGGAGCTCCGCTCCCGTGATTGACGTCTTTACTTGTTTTATTCATATTGCCCCCTTTAAAATATGTAAATCGACAGGAGAGGAGATTTTTTTTTTTTAAACGGGCCCAACGAGCCAGATGCAGTACGGATCAGAGCCTGACAACATATGGTGGAGAAAGCGGAATAATTAGCAGCCCGTCCGTAATACTCGAAATACGGGACCGTATGAGCGCCCGGCCACCCCCCAGGTTTCCGCATTAACCGGACGCGACGCTCTAATGTTGTCTTCTCTTACTTGTCGCCTGCTAATTCCCCTGGAAACGGGAGTGACACTTCCCCCTCTTCTCGTTTCCCCTCTGCCCGGGACGCACGCTTCCCTCCCTCCCTCCGCCCCCGTGTCCCTCCGCCCCTCGCTCACCGGCTCGATCTTCAGCGCGTTCCGGTAGCTTCCGAAGAGGGCGGCCTGGGCTTTGAGGAAGGCGCGAGCCACGCCGTCCCCCGTGGTGGTGGACACCTTCTTCAGCCTGTTCTTCAGAGAGGAAACCTGCACACATACAGACACAGACACAGACACAGACACACACACACACACACACACACACACACACAAAGACAAACACACACACGCTGATTACAGCAATCACAAATGCAACATGGCAGTAAGCATCACTCTTCATAGATTCCCACCAGTTTTTTCCTCCTTGTTTTGTTACATTTTGCTAAACTAAATTGAAGCTGCTATTCCACCGGTCCACAGTACCAGCGGCAAAGCTAATTAAAACGCCAGTCAGACATTCTTCAGGCTAAATCAGGTTAATGGGGCACTGAGGTGGAAGCGGGCGAGGCAGAGGAGTTGATGGAGGTGGACCCTCAGCAGTTGCTCTGTATCACATTTCTGTATTTGCTTAAGGACGACTTGTCACCTCATCTCCCCACATTGGGTAAAGAGCTGTCCATCCCCGGCTTTTCGATGTTGTGTTTCCAGCAAGACTACAGAGAAGAGCTGCCTGCTCCTGCTGCTATCTATAGCACCTCACCTGTGCTATCCAGACAAAGGAATTAAAACAGCGTTTGGGCTCAACTTACATTAGCAGGCAATCTAAACTGAAGCCGTTTGAAATTATTACGATTTTGTTACAGTCTACACCCCTAACAATAAAGATCAGCATCAGAAGAGAAAGCAAAAAGTGAAAAAAATATAAATAATTTGAAAAAAGCGAGCGTTTACAGTTTAACCGCGCGGTCCACAGTTCAGCGCAGAAGTTAACTTTGAAAAATGTAATTACGGAGCCGCTCCCTTTTTGAAATGCTGGAGCGCATTTGCAAAAAAAAACGAAACAAGGGAGGACTACTGGAACCTAATCAGCGCCAAAAGGACAGAGCGAGCGAGAGAGAGAAAGAGAGGGAGAGAGACAGGGGAGAGGGGTGGGGGGAAGAGAGAGAGAGGGAGAGAGAGAGAGAGGGAGGGAGGGAGGGAGGGAGGGTGCACAGGCTATGCAGAGCAGGCCTCTGTCTCTCTGCCGCACTGGCCTGCTGTCGTCCCGCATGGCCCCCACCCTCCCAGTGGCCTCTGACTCCATGCCCTCCTACCCCCCCCCACCCCCCCACCCCCATCACTCTTTCCCGGCCCTCTCCGTGCCCATCGGCCTCCCCATCTCCCCACAGACAGTCTGACAGACAGGGCCTTTTCATCCCCTTTCCCTCGCATGCCATTAAATCACAGCCCCACTCCTAATCCGCCAACACACAACAACAGAGTCCATCCGCACTCTCGCTCTCACACACACACACACAAAAGTAAACAACAGCGTTATTCTACATGAATACACTCCGTATAACAAGTCTTTAGCTCTGCTGTGATGACCACGCGTGCACACGGGCTGAAGTAATGCCCTCTCTTTTACTCCTTTTCCTGTTCCGTTTCTCTCCCTCTCTCAGTTCTTATCTGTCATACTCCGTTAGTGAAATCCACACAAAAAAGCTAGCCCACAAAATGAAAAAACTAACAAACAACAATGGGGGGAAAAAATACACATCTGCCCTTTCAGGGGCACCTAAGAGAACTCGGTTCCATTCTGGGAGGCGCATCGAGGCAAATGAATCGACACGACAACTCTTTTCTTTCTTTCTTCAATTTCAGAAAAGAATGTTGAGAATACACTGTGTACCCGTGGTTTATAAAGGCAAGACAAGAACACTTTTGTGCATATTGCATTATGCAGATTTAGAGCATTGTTGTTATTGTCTTTATTGTCTATTCTGAGTTGTGGAGATATATATCTGTCTCTGAAGGACAGTAAAGTTGAAATCTTGAATCGAGATGAGCGCGTGTAAGGCCCTTCGTACTGCACGTGGGTCCCCTGCACTTGGTGGCAGGCCCTGAAGGATCGGCAAAGTGTGTGCCGATGTGTGAGGGGGCATCTGCTGCGGCTCAGAGTGAATTAGGCAACCCGGAGCGGGACGGGGTGGCGGGGGATGGGGCCGGGAACGGCGGAGAGCGATGCAAAAGAACCCGGTCGGTCTGGCCTGACAGGAAGCAAAGAGTCTTCGGGGACGGCGGCGGCAGTGGAGATCTTCTCTCTGGCAACTTTACACCGAGAGGCCTCCCGAAGTGTCAACATCGCAGCCCCGCCGCAGAAAAAAAAAAACACCCTCTTTATCTGTCCCATATGTGGCTCCTACACGCTGCCAGACTGCAGCCCTGGCTCCTCTTCTCATTTAGGCCCGGGCCCGCTCTCTCTACAGACGTCTAATGAAACAAGCCCGCTGCCACTGTCGTGAAAGAACATTAAAGGATGTTGTTTGTGCCCTGAAAGCATCCTGGTAAATGCCCCCCCCGACCAAATAAAGCAGTGATACTTTGGCATCACCGCTCTTGAGCAGTTTATGACCCGTAGCGCCCCCCTCCCCGCCCAAAAAAGAAAATCTGACTTTAATGTTCCTCTGTGCTTCTGGTCTTCAGATCCATCTATGACTCTACACCTCAACGCTCTCGCTGCCGCTAAAAGAGAAGTGGCGGGAGATGTGTTTGTGTGTTGCGGGACGGGGGGGAAGGGTGGACAGACAGAAATTAAAACAAATAAATCCAAGATTAAGTTATAAAAATAAAGGAAAAGTGAATAATGAGAGGAAGGAAGTCTCTTAAAGCTTTATGACATTCCTGAGTGCGGCGACTTTGGGCCTTTATGGGTGAAGTGGCTTCTGATGTTATACAGTGATCCAGAGATTCCTGCCTTAATTACCGCCAAGTCCCGTAAAAGAACACAACACCTGACTGTTGACAAAGCAAACCCCAACCCGGGGTTCTGTTAGTGGTTCCATGTTGCCAATAAAACGTCTGGTGACACAGGCCTTTAACTGTTTCGGCCGGGCATGTTACAAACAGCCTTGGGTCGGAAGGCAGAATGCAGAAGCCTGAGTGTAGGAGCCTGAATATAAAGGCCTTTGTTCGACCTCCGGGCCACCAGCGTGTCTCCCGGTTGGCCTTACGGGCAAAAGGTGGCCAGTGTCACCTGGTACAGTGCCTCAGCTACTGTACGACATGGCTGACCTCCCCTAGTGGTCTTTAGTTTTGTATTTAGTCCCTAGTCTTTAAATCTTGTAAGTCGCTCTAGATAAGAGCATCTGCTAAATGCCAAAAATATAAAATGCTTAGTCTGGCCCCCATTTTACTGTACCCTACTATGTTTCCACACATGGTTCTGACGGAGAAGCTGTGTAGCTGGAGGGGGGCGGGGTGACACAGTGGCCAGCCGTGAACACAAGCGCTATGCAGCGCGCCCAGACTGCTCGGTCGGACGACCACTCTGCCGGACTTCCAGCCGCGGGCCGCCAAAAAACACGACCTTTTCGCAAAGCCATCCCCCTCCCCCGAAACACAAAAACCGGCATCGTTATTTACCGCGGGAGCGAAGAAAAGCTGGTATTTTAGAGGCGCGAGGGAAAAGGCACATCGGCCCCCTTGAGACGCGGGCAGACAAATGTTGAGTTCCTCTCTTACCTGTGAGTGTGAGGAGGAGGAGTGGGGGGGGGCACTTGATCACAGAAATAATTAGACTTCAAACAGGCAGGAGGAACACACAGCATCGTAATAAAGGTAACATTTAAGAGGCTTGGCCCGTAGTCCCGGGAGCGCGGCCACCTTTTCAGTCGGCACAAAGGGAGCTGATCCACTCCAATCAGCCCCCTTTCCTCTCCATCTCCTCGCCAGCGCTCGCCGCGAGTCACCGTCAACGGCCAACTTCAAAGAGCCCCCCGGCTCTCCTGTTATCCTCGCACAATGAGAGTGCATCAATGTCCCGCACAACCCGTTTTGGTTAACAATATCGAATAAATAGAAATAAAAAAATAAAATTAGTGCCCCCCCCTCCAAAATGTATATAAATAAATAAATAAAATGGCATAACATCTCCTTTGTCTGTCTTCCATTTTTTGATCGGCGTCCTGGTGTTTCTCGGTATTGATCAAAGGGCCGAGCAGGTTGCTCTGGCTCACAGACACTTAGCACCTTTTCAGGGGCTTTGATCTGGAAATTAAGAGGCTACTCAAGGAGCAGGTGGCAGGAATATGCACCTAGACCGGTGGCTCGCTCCATCCCGGGCCCCCAAGCGTCCGTACGTAAACCGGGAGCGGAGGGAGCCGATCGCTCGCCGTTTCCTCGGGTGAAAGACGACAAACTTCGAGGAAAAGGGACAAAGCCTAAACAACAGTGGGATCACCGGGGCATGAGAAATTTAGCAGGGGATGAAAGTCCTAATGGGCTTTAAAGAGAGCCTGTTGCAGCGTCATTGACTGTTGAGTACAGCAGCCACCAGGAGGGAAATAGGCCTGCAATTTGGGCCCTGGGTGGGTGGCCAGGACAGCGGGAAAATGGCAGAGCACTTTGGCCATTAGGCGCTGATGGAAAGGCTCTTGGGTTTTTCGCCTGGCGGGCTGAAGGGGGGAGGGTGAGGTCGGTGCCCGCACACAGGGGGCCTGCCACGGCCTGGTTTGGGTGGGTTGGGGGTGGGATTATGAATGGTGGCGGAGGGAGGGCTAATACTCACCACATCATTAGGAAGACTTTGAAGATCATCAAACGGCGTCTCCAGCGTGTTGGTGTCCACGTTGAGCATCACCACGTCCTCCAGTGCCATGCCTTTCACTTTCTGCAGAGAGAGAGAGAGAGAGAGAGAGACAGACAGAGACATAGCAAGGGTCAGCCATGTTCCCTGAGGACCCTTCAAAACTTTCTAAAAAGGCCCCCTCTACATGAACAGTACTCGAAAACGAGCTCCCAGCCATCGTCCTCCGGAGTGGTCATTGCCGTAAGCCACTAGAGCTCTCCGCGCCGTTCTGACCCTAGTCCTGGGAGTCATCCTCTCCCTAATCCCCATAATAAATCCTTCCTTCCTTCCGTTTACATTTTTTCATTTCTTTAACTGGCACAAAGGCTGATTCCCTGCGCAGGAAGACAAGGCAGGGGAGGAGCAGTCCGGCTGCGCAGCGTGGAGGAGGAGAGGGGGACGGGTTAGTGCCAGGAGTGCTCTTAATGAAGCTCTGGAGATTCACCATTCGAGGAGGCTATTCAGTGACCTCTGACCTCTCACTGTTCTCTCCCCCGGCCGGGCACGTGCCCCGCCACCCGCCACCACCACACCTGATCTCAAGCCAGCCCCGTCGGTCAGTCACACTCGGGCGCCCGCACACACTTCACCTGCAGCAGGTGAGCACGAGCGTTCAATGCCGGGGCCTGGCGACGGCTAACGGCCCCACAGGCCCGACGCATCGCACGGGCTCCCGGGGAAAGCGTGCGTTTCCCTCAGGATACGGCCGCGGACGGGGGACTTTAAAAATGCACATAAATCACTTTTACATCGCCTTAACGTAGCGCAGCCGCCAGCGGGCCCACTTGTCGGGGAGGGGAAAATACACCGTTATACTTTCTATCGGTATGGATTATTCATTTGCAACCAATAAAACAAATATGGACCATAACCCAGAGAGCTCTGTGGGGATTACAGTACACATAAAAATGTTCCATTTCTGAGGCGTGATGTAAGGCCTCGCCAGCGCCAGACTCCAAACCCAGACCTCCAGCAGAGCAGCCTGCCCGACACAAGCTGATCTGCCCAGGACCAGCAGGCCTTACGGGGGGAATCCAGACTGAGTCACCCCCTTTCCTGGAAGTCCTTTGGTGTGTACAGGTTTACAACCACAATGCATGGCCTGTCCACTTTGCCTAAAACAGCAGCCGCCCCCACTCGCCGAAGATGAACGAGCCAATGTGATTCTGATTAAGACTTCCATTTCAGTCCATTACTCCGCGGAGGACAGCGAGGGCACAGCTGGAACGCGACCCAGGGCCCCGTCTTTGAAGTGGGGTTTATGGACGACGACGGCGGGATGCGCCGGGCGCTGACAAACGAGGTGATGAGAGGAGAGCAGAAGAGAGGAGAGGAGAGGGGAGCGGGGCGGGATGGGCATCAGCGACAGCTACTGGACTTCCAGCAGGAAACCCCTGTGATAAATCACGGCCCCCGACCTTTGACCTCCGAACAGGAGATTATCTCAAAACCAGAAAGGATTTCTGTCACATTAGATCTAAACTGAGGGACGGCAAAAAAAATACACTGCCCTCCAGTCTTTTTGTGCTGGTTGATAGTAGGAAAATGTAACAAAATAATAATAAGACACCATTATTTGTCTATTTGTGTCATCGGGTGATGCAGAAACAGGGTAACGTGAAACAGCAACTCCAAGCCTCACCCTCACAATACAGTCTATATTAAGGGACAGGGAGGAGGTGGACATCACACACATGCAGTAGTGTACTGGGTGTTTCATCTTTGAGGTCAGGGCTGTTTGGCTGTTTGTCTGTTGAAAGGGAAGTTGAGTGTGTATAAGTATGTGTGTGTGTGTGTGTGCGAGTGTGCATGTGTGTGTGAAACTTGATGCACTAAGAGTCATCCACGGCCTGCTCTTAGCACAAATCACAGCTCTCTGAAGGCAGAGATCGAACACTAGCAGTTCCAGGCTCTCAAGAGTAGAGAGGAGAGCCCCTCACCTCAACAATGATGGGAGATGGGAGCATAAGACACAGAAACATTCATTAGCAAAGAGAGTCTGAAAGGGACAATTACATATATGTGTTATATATGTGTTTTATATATTCTGTACAGATAGAGAGGTGGATCTCACCTCCATTAAGCTGGAATGCACTCCAATGAGGTAGGGCATGGGGGCGCTGCAGCAAACAGAGAGAGAGAAATGTACATGAGGTTAGTTTAGCTGGAACACACACACACACACACACACACACACACGCACACACGCACGCACACGCACGCACGCACACACGCACACACACGCACACAGACACACAGACAAATGGACAGTCACAGACAACAGGAGCTCAGTGTTAAGACTGCATAGACTGCACGTCACTTGTTGACACAGAGATCTGATGTCCTCTAAGGACATTTTGTGTCAAAATAAAACACATACATTCTTCTTGAGGCCCGGGTGTCACGGTGGCTCACCCACATGCAGCACTGACGGAGGCTTCTTATCACAGCCCGACCCTCCCCGCACCTCACCGCACACTGCTTTTTAAAGCTCCGGATCTCATCGAAGCTCACCGACATGCAGGACTGACACATCGACACAGCAAACAGTCGAACGGCGCGTCTCGATGATGCCCGAATCTCACCGGCTGTCACCAAACACAGCACTTCAGAGAAAATCACCACCGACACCCTGCAATTAACGGTCCATACCGACAGCACTTCCAGATAAAGTACGGCGGTTACACGGTTCTATGCCGGCGTTCTTACGGACAACGCTGTGGAAGCCCCGGTCCGCTCCGCGACGGGTCCCAACGCAGGAAGACCTCCTGCGCGGGCCTGCCGCAAGACCAAGATCGTAATTATTCGGAGGAGAGAGGGTTACGCCAGGGACGTGCCTGAGGTAGCCCGTCCCGTGACTCGGAAAAGGCCTCTTCTCAGCCCCCCACTGCCAACGTGACATTCAATTAAAATGCCACCGATCGGAGAGGGGAGAGACCCAGATCAAAGTGTGAGACATGCTGTTAAAAGGATATAAAATAAATAAATAATTGATTAGAGGCTTGTGTGTACGTTCATTTATATTTATCCACTTATTTATCCGTAAAGAACTCACAGTAGCATGAAGATAATGAAAAGCTCAGAATCTAAGGCTAAGCCGTGGCTCTGTCCCTGCATATTGGATGGGGGGGGGGGGGGTTTGCTGACCATTTTTCAAAGCCGTACGCTCAAATTAGAACACAACCTTGTATTCCTTCTAGCTCCTTAACAAATCACCCAGGCGATCTCAACGGCTGCATGGCATTTGCACTCTCCCCGGCAGATAGCGATGTACGAGTGAAAAGGGTTTGGGGCAAAAAAAAAAAAAAAAAAAAAAAAAAAAAAAAAGAGGAAGAAATAATTGGATTCCTGTCCCCTCCCCCTGCCTCGGACACCCCTAATTAACACCGAGCCAGTCAAAAAGCCTGGAGATAAAATCTGCTGTTTGGACAAAAATGACCAGAAACATATTGTCTCATTTATATAAATGCATGCAAATAGCTGCTAGTGGCTTCTATAATATAATGAAGCCCAGCAAAAAAATAAAAAATAAAAAAACCTGGCAAAGGCATTCATTCATAAAATCACAATGTGTGACTATCACTCTAATTAAAGAGCATGTCGGCCTCAATTAATCCACTGCTTTTCCTCCTTTCTTTTAATTCTTAATTAGAGTATCTATGGTAATTACTAGTTTCATGAGAGGGATTTTTAAGGCATTAGCTGGCCCACACAGCAGGCCATGCTTGGTGTACACGGGCCTCCGTAAAGCGAACTCTAAGGAAATCGTGTTGTATTTTAATGCGATCTGCAAATTACCTTTTCTTTTTTTTTTCCCATCCATCCATTTTTTTTTTCTTTCTTTCCTTTTTCTGAGGTGTTTCCTTTGTCCGCACCTGCTCTCGCAAACAGCCATTCCGGCATGGAGGCCATTATGAAACACACAATCACCGCGCCGCACCTAGCCCAGGCGAAACGGAGGCTGGATTGGAGACGCGGCGACGCGGCGCTCGCGGCTCGGGCGACAGGGCCAGCAGCACCTGAGGAGAGCCTGGCAGCCCCGCGCCATGTGTTAATTACACATGCAAAGCCTATTATGCCCAGAGATGACACCTGCTGGCAGAGAAAATGAAACCGGGCCTCCCAGCCGCCGCGCACGGTAAATCGAAGGCTCATTGAGGTTGGAGATAATAGTTTTCTGATTGCATTTTCATGTAGTTCCCCCGGATCGGGAGGTTGCACTTAACATTTAAATCCTCCGTGGGGGGAGCCGACCTCCTTCAAATTTAAATGTTTCAGGCTCCTGGCACTTCACTTAAAGGCCCTGGCTTCCCTGCTGGCAGGCTGGCTACGGTCAGGGCAGGTTGCTAGCTGGGGGTTGCGAGGAGCGATGGAGAGCGATGCTCAAATGGCAGACTCCAGGTTACAATGACCGCTCCCACCAAAAACCCCTGCCAAATCAACACACTAACAAGCATTTAATTACTTTATCCTTTTATGGGGGTTTAGAGATAGGGAGTCAAAAGATGAATGGAAAAGCACACAATACCTTTTGTTTGTTTTTAAATAAATATAGTATTAAATTAATATTGGGAATGTGTCTGTATTCTGAAGAGTAATACTGAGACATAACTTTGAATGCCCAAACACATAAAGTAACCTTTTATAAACCTTCATAATACAAACATTTAGGCTACATTCTCTGACATTAAGGTACCCCAAAATACTTATTATTAAGAAATAATTGCTTCATTTGAATAATCAAATTCATAGAGGATATTAAGGATGAGTCTCTGTGTTCGATGAGCACTGGTTAATTAACTGCACAAAAAACAGTGTTACTGAAACGCTTTTGCCTGAATGATGGCAGCCTCTCTTCCTGTAGGCTTACATAAAAGAAGCGTAATCCTTGTAATACTTGAAATAAAGGCCATATCTTCCTAAATTGGGAGTGAGTCGTGGGAACCCCGATGCCTGTGAAGCATCGCTCAGGGTACGGGACATGACACAGGACAGGGCCACGCCCTGCATGCCAAAACGTCGTCGGACTCATGCATGTGAGAGGGTACGTCGCCTCAGCCGAAGGGCAGCACAACCCCAATAAACAAGCCCACCCAATGGCACACCGTGGGCGTGGGAGGAGAGACGCCCGTGCTGGGAATAGCCCACCGCGGTGGAAACAAACACGACCAAGGAGAGCTTCCGCCCGGCCACCCCTGGTCTAATGTGCTAAAACACCAGTTTTGCAGTCACTTCCTCTGAGCCAGTCGCGAGGTCTATAAGGGAATTTGGAGAAACAATCTTAGCACTTAATTTAATGCTTTTTAATTTGCTTAATAAAAAAAAATGTAATGCTTAATTTAATTTCTTTGGCCAAGTGCCAAATAACAGCACATGAGCAGCAAAACTGGCACAAGGTTAAATTAAACTAGATTACTGCTCTAACCTGAGGTTATTGAAGCTAATCAAGTTACAACTTTGGGTTGTTTCTTTGTAAAGTCACAAATGCTATACTTACGACAGCATTTTTCAGGAATGTGGCTGTCAACATACACAAGCGCAAACAACTGAAATAACACTGTTCATGCCAAAGTAGCTACATAGCTATAATCATTTGATCGGAGCTACTTGTACTGTTAGCTAATCGACGATAGTCTAGTGAACCAAGTGTTCTATTGAGGTAGGTAGATATTCTATCTATTTTAATATGTAACCTGTTTCCATGGTGATATGTCATCTGTGATAAAGCCACTGTCATAGCATTTTCCTTGTTTGTATTTTACATGGTTCATTTACATATTGACATACTTTCTACCCCATTACAACATAGAAGAAATGTACTGAATGTCAGAGCTATGTAGCTCCTTCCTGTACCGAAAACCTCATGTGGAGTATTATCCAATATATCACTGAGCAGTAATTTTTCTAGCAAGGCTATATATAGCATTATATTTGCCATGACAACACCATGCCAATCCATACAAACTGAAATTTTGGTGCCTGAAAACTATAATGCTAAATTTTGCAGTGCAAGTGTAGCCTATGCACTTTATTTGCATGACCCACAGCATGTGACAATTCCACAGCCACTTGGGCACCATTCAGTAGCATCTTAAATGACAGAAATGGAAAAGGATCAAGAATAGTAGAGCATAGCCAATAGACAGTAATAAACAGACTCAAAAAGTTGAGAGCGTCATGCACACAAGGTTTGGACAAGAGTTGAACACAGGATTTGAACATCCAGTATTCAGAGAGAGGGAAATGAAAGACAGACATGTGTAAGTATGTTGTCTAGCCCGTGAACAGTTCAGGATATAATATGGATGAGCAGCTGTGACTTTTATTTGAAGCATGACTGAATTACACTGTTTAATTTGTTGAAACTACAAGACCCATGTTCCCATATAATTGGGAACAGCCAAGGAAAGAAATTGTATGTGTACTGTATGTGAACACAGGCTTAAACACATAGCAACACAAAACAACATTCCCAGTGAGACTGGCAGGCCAATGAACAGATACTCAGTTATTGATTGTCACAGGGTCAAATCTGCAGTGAGTGAGTATCAACAGTAGGGCACGGCATTGCCAGCATACTCACCAGCAGTAGTCGATGAGATGCTGAGGGAGGACAGGAATGTAAACATGTTGCCAATACATTGGGTACAACATGGCTGCCGAACCATGAATGCAGGCAGTTAACTGCAAGACAGCAAAAGCCACGAGCACCTCGGTTAGACAACAACGATGCTGTACATTTCCAGGATGAATCACTTTCTGAAATGTATTCCTTCAGAGAGAAACATCAAATGAACGACTGCCTTGTTGGATATCTGGGAGAGAGAGAGAGAACTGCATTTAAAATGAGTCACACACCACCAGGAACGACACATAACACATAACGAAGCCCAGGAATTGGAAGGAAATGATCTGATCAACTTCTCACTTGGTGGGTGTTCCTCAGGATATCGCATTTGTGTACATCGTGCCCCCGAGTCTGTCATCTTCATAAATATTCATACCCTTTTTGCAGTTCATTCTAAACACATAAACATGAACATGAGCCGAGATCCAGGAGAGGAAGGTTGAGTGCAATTAGTCACGGAAGGAACAATCCTTACAATTATGCCAGTTATCGTCGCTTGCAATAACAACAATTCAACAGAGTACACATCTCTTATTTATGCTTCACATTAAACATCAACTATCGCAGAATGCTGGGGGTGCTTTCTGTAACTCGATAATTAACATGCCGCAGCTGGAACTTCCTATTACAAAATTCTATTCCCCCTTCTTTATCCCTTTTTTTCTGTAACCATAACCATTTGATATTTCGATGTGAGTGGCAGGCGGGCTCCTCGTTCCTCATTGGCAGAGACGGTCGGGGTTGCCGAGCTGTCGCAGAGCCGCAGAGAGGAGTGGGTGGGGCTGGCGGTGTCATGTTAGCACCTCTGCGTGCGGCCGGGAGATTGCGCGCCGCATAGCGGCCCTGTTCGATTAGTGCTGTCTGCTCTGAGGCCAAGCTGTTTCTAATGAGACGCTCTGACAGGGAGCTGTCGGGGCAGCGGGAGGCCGCGACACTCGAAAATGAGCCGGGCCCCCGCGTGGCGGGGGGAGCTTCACGCGGCCGCTGTCACCGCGATTCGGGGGCTCGGGGGCATGACTGACGGGTCAAGGGAAGGTGGCTGAACCGCGAAACTGATGCGGGTGTGGGGTGTGTGGCCCAGGAGAAGTGTTGCCTGTGTTTGGTGTCGCCCCGTTCTGGAGACGGTAGTGACTATGCAGGGATAAATCCGCTTGAGATTAAGAAGGCTGCTTCTTCTCCCCCATTTCTTCATTCTTATTTCATGTGGATGTGGTTATTTTTTTCTGTTGAGACAAATTAATTTGTTACAGACCAGCTTACTGCGGTCACGGAGCCAGTATGGGGCCAGCAAGAGACTTGCCTTAAACACCGAGCTGAGTCAGATAAGAATGAATTACTTCATGAAATCATTAAAAGGACTCTGAAATAATTAAATTTGTGACTGAATGAAGACACGTTTCTGTGAAAAAGCGCCTTCCTGACTCACACCAAACCTGTTATTTGCTCTGGGGCAGACTCCAACACATGGATACTCCAACGCTGACAACATTTATTGAATTATATGGAGCAATTGTGTCCGTAGTTCAGCGATGCAATTAAACTGTGTCTGTATAAAGAGATCAAGTCAATTACATCTAACCTGACTGTTTTGCTTTAAAAATCGAAGGGATCGGTTTCTAGTCACTCAGTGAAAACAATCTATTTAACTTGTTCTAAACTAGAACTTGGTCACTTTCTGAAGATTTGCGCCAGAAACATGCATAATCTAGTGAAAATGATCGATTGTGGTTCAATGCTTGCACTGTTCCTATCCTACAATGAGCTCATCCTCCATTAGGTGGCAGGGGGAAGGCCACTCCCTCCCTCTGCACTCTGTCCCACCAGAAATGGGAAGCGGGAATTCCAAAAGTGACTCATGTGTTTAAAAATATCGGGGGGTCTCGTCAATGCAGTCACCACGGAGAGCTTGAAATGCAGGACTGTGTGCAAATGCATAGGGGTCAACGGTGAGGCTGTTTACAGCTTCCGTCCAGGTGCTCTTTGCGTGCCCGGGTGTGTCCATCCAGGTGTGTCCAGATGTGTCTGTCTGGGCGTGTCCATATTTATCTGGGTGTGTCTGGACGTCTGCAGATGTGTCTGTCTGGGCGTGTGCAGATATATCTGGAAGTGTCTGGGCATGTCTTTGACTGGGACAGGGCAGGATGAAGTGGTCATGTTATCGAGACGAAACGAACTCTGTGACATCCCCATGGTGGTGACGTAGTGCCGGGACCAGCAGGCCCTCTTCACAACCAGCGGATAAACGCACCTTTTGTGGAAATTGTATTTTTAAAAACATTAAAAACCTTGGACCACTAATGCATCGGGTCACGGCATCTGTATCAACAGACCTCTTCGTCAAAGCGCACGATGGCCTGATAGAATTTCCAACCAGGCCTTTTAAGTTCTCACTCTGAAGGCCCTTAATCTACCGTGAGGACTGTAATGCAACCTTCTCCACACCTCTCCTGCTTTCAGCTTAGCCCCAAGAAAGAAAACCAGAAAAAAGTGTGCTTTTTGAGCGCTCCGGAGTCAGGCCGGCGAGTTTGTTAGAACACCTCTGAAACTCTTTCCACTCGCCATCCTACTCAGAGAGCACAAATCAATACACATTAAAGAAACCAGGGAGCTTTTTAGTTTGATGCACCACATCTCCACGTTATTGACAGGAGTTCTTCTATTATATCTATGATAGAGAGAGAGACCTTGAGTCCCGTCTTGGCTGTATAGACGCAGAAAGGCAGGCAGCACTTTCAAGCTCTCACTTTAATTTCAATACATCTGATGGGACTTGAGTAACATTCTTTCCTCCATCAAGGGGAAAATAATCGAGGGCTCCATAAGTGAAAAGAAGGCATATATTTATTTCCCAGAAAATGTCACAGAAACAAAAAATATTTCTGAGCGGGAGAGTGAGTGCGTGGGGAATGCGTTCTGCGCAAACAGAGAAAAGAAGGAAAAAAACAAAAACATTAATGCGCCAGCCAATCTTGTGGGCCAAATGATTCAGGATGATGCAACAATGAGATATTTAACAAAGCAGGGTTTACTCACCAAAAACGTACGTGAAGTACATGAAAAAAGCTCACCGGAGGCAAACAGAGAGATAGGAACTCATTTTTAAACCATCGAGGAAATTGCACGTGTGATTAGAATAGACTGGCATCCGTCATGATTTTTCAAAAAGGACATGGTTCCTCAGTTACAGCTGTGCATCAGAGTGTTGATCATCAACCAACCAATCACATGCTTTGGATCACGTTACTGACCGTCGAGCACCCAGTAACAATAATAAGTTGTGGGCCGGAGCACTGATCATTAAGCGCCCAATCAAAACCTGTGCACGTAGGGCACCGACCATCTGACACCCAATCAGCACCCTGAGACACTGCTGTGACACAGACAGAAATGAGAGAAGGATAGGAGGTTCTACTTACAGTGCTTAGTTTGCTACAGCAGATGATGATTCGACGTTCATAAAGCATACTAGCATACAGATGAAGCATGTTATTGACATCTACCGCTACAAAATATTCTGTTAGGTTTCTCTGCAAAGGAACAAAGAAAAAAGGGGCAGAAGTCAGTGGTGAGCGCAGTGGAGACATGTATGGACATTAAAAATGCAAAAGCGCTTTCACACCAATGCAGAGGTACTCTCTGACAGGTCAAATAAGACTCCTTTACTTGAAGGGCCAGGAAAGCAAGGGAGTAATGAAATGTGATCTTACTATGCAATTGGATTTAGTTTATTTTCGGTTTAATTGTTACTCTCGCTTTCAATATCAGAGCTACTACTTTTTTTTAGGGAGGAGCTAGTGAGACAGTAACTCGGCACCCCCTACAGTGGATTAGGAGTACTGTGCCATCGTAGTTCAGAGACTAGGAACATTAGGCTATACTTTCCCTGTCTAAGCCCACAACAACATTGGTGAAGCCTGGACTGAGGCTACATGATGGGCTTACCTATGTGTGTGTGTGTGTGTGTGAGAGAGAGTGTTTTATTGTTTTGTATTGCGACATTATTGACATTGCGTAGATACAAGGTCTAAGGCATCCCTGACATTCGGGGTCCCTTTTTGTGACTTCTGTTTAATCTTGTTCCCAAATGAAGAAACACAAACAAGCTTGTGCGTGCGCATGTGTGACCGAAGACCTTCTTTTCCCAGCCACGTCCGGAATGGACAGTCAGTTCAAGAAGACGTGAAGAGCATGCCTCTCTCTGAGTGCTCCAGTCTCTAACAGAGATTTTGAGATTTACAGTTCACATGTGTGCTGCTCTGTAAGGCAGCGGCTGGTTTAATTTTGCTGCTGGGGAAATAAAGGAGCATTATCGATTCTGCCGATTTCTTACATTTGCCCGCACAGTGCCGACAGAATGAACGCTAAACCATGAAAGGAACGGGCCGCATATTAAGCAGACAACCCTGCGCGTGAAGCCAAGAGAGGGCAAGGCCTCTAGATTCACACATTCAGACTGCCTCCCCTGACACTGCCATATTCTTTGGTGTGTGCATCTGTGTCTGTGCTCCTTTCTAAGACTCCATTAGTACAGCGGCACTGAGTGAACGGGGGGGGTGTACTCACATTTTCAGGTATGCTGGGCAGTTCTCTGATGTCAGGCACAGTGAAATAGGAATGCTGAGGAGAGAGAGGAAACAAAGGAATGTCATTTAAGCTGCAAGAGTTTTGTCTGAAGAAGCATATTGTGCATGTGCTCCTCGATAACACGTGTGTGAATTTGTTGCTTGGGATCGTTGGGACCTATTTTTTGGTTCTTCACCTGCACGCACCTGAAACGCAGTACAACCGACGGCAAAGCTAGGTAAGGAGGGAGTCAGGTGGGTAGCGCAGGTGTGGCTTAGCGGTAAGCCAGGAGGATGGTATCAGGCGGGGCAGGGTGTGACGGCACCCTCTTGGTCCGCTCTCCTCCAGCGGAGTGGTAAACGGGTGGTGTGACACAAGCACTTCCTCCCAGCCCACAGCAACTGCGTGGGGCGTGGGGTGTGGGATGCACAGTGCTGAGACAGAGCCCTCTCTCTGCAGCGCTTTGATATCCTTTTCCCGCTTGGCTGCCCGTGAAATGTGAGGGGGGGCAGACCGACCGGCAGCATTCCTTTAAGCCATCGGTACAAAACAGCTGAAAACATCCCATCATGCAACGGGGAAAAAAACAACAACCCAGGAGACAAGTAGGCCTTTGGAGTCAGACAGGCATGCTGTTCCTTCCCCCACGCTCCTCCGCCGAATCGCGATGGGTCATCCGCTGAACCCACCGATGACCTGGCAGGAGCCGACAACCGCTACCTGTCCGTTGGCATTAGGGCAGCCAGCACTGAGGATAATCTGCTCACACTGAGTGGGCGCTGGGGTACGGTGACCCCGCAGAGGTGACGGCCAACACTGGGCTGCCCATGGGCCCCTAAGTACTCATCATTCTTCACATTATAAGCTGGGATATAAGGGGGCAATGAGAATGGGGTGGGGGTGGGGAAGGGCAGGGCACAATGCACCCCTGGTTTGTTTATTAAAATAAGGATGACTAGACCTACAACCCCCTAAGGAACAAAAATCTGTACAAAACACCAACAGCTTTCTAATGCCTAATGACTGAAACTTTGCAGTGCTGGGCTTGATGAGTCATTGAATCGGGGACCTTCTGGAAAAACCAGGATTCTGCTGGAACTGGTTTTAGTGGGGCAGTAGGGAGCCCTCTTCACTCTGGACTAGGGACGTTAAGTGTGTACAACATTAGTAAACGATTAAAGGGTGCACATGGCACTTTTGTAGTGCGTTTGAGCAATAATAAAAGCTAGCTATGTAGGTAATGCTGCTTAGTAAAGACTTTTACGTTTAGCTATTTCGGAAATTATGCAATATTGATCTGATTAACATATAGGCATATGCCCAGTAAAGGCTGATTCGTAATGCTGTTCTAGCAGGAAAAAAAATTACAACTACATACATATTATACATATACAAGTAAACCCATAGTATATAACCCATAGTCGATATATATGAGTGTGAAACACTCACAGCTCCCTGACTGCCGCTAGCTTTTTTTTCCACGAGACGGAGCTTGGTTTGTCAACCGACATCACTTGAAAACCTTAAGCAGAGTCCGGAGATCTGTATGTCGCCAAGATATTCCCATTTCAGAAAGCCTTTTTACTTTTCAGTGTCGACGCTTGAATCTGGACACGAGACAGCCAGCGTAGCACATTCAGAAAAAAACAGCTTAATTTAAAAAGCAACTGCAAACGCTGTCACACATTTAAACATATCATGCTTGAAATATTAACCGAAAAAAACTGCAGTACATTAATTAAATTCTGGCGAAGAAAAAGACAGCAAAGAAACTAAAACTCCAGATGCCATTGCAACACAGTGGCTGAGGTGTCTCATGAATGTGAAATGTGCCACGGAACCAAAAGGACTTGGTGGTGGAGTCCAGAGCTGTAAAGTGGAAAGATGATGCTTGCGGATTTTAAAATCGGTTGTGGTAAAAATAAATACATAAATAATGTGTCAAAATAACATTCAACCGTTTGTTATTCTGTACATCCGTACTCTGGACCAATTACAGCCAGCATGTCAGTGCCGTTGATGGGTGGTGCTGTCTTGCGGATGAGATGTTCAACCTAGGTCCTGACTCACTATGGTCATTAAAGGTCCCATGATGCTTTTCACAGACAATGGAAGTACTAATCCCAGTTTCCATTGACAAATTGTCAATCTGGCTCTCAATATGGGCAACCCCGCCCCCGGTTGAGTAAGGTACAGCTCATCAGTGTGCCTTAATGCAAAATAAAGAATAAATATCGCTGCATGCTGCAATAAAGGGGGCCAAGCACCACAAGGTCATCAATCCCACGTCATGTGACATATCACCTGTTGAAATGTGTTGTGCAGTGTATATGTTGTCCAGATATCCCCACTGGTTAACACCAGCATATTATGTGCCAATGCTGTAAACTGATTGGCTTAATGTTGCACATTGATTGGATTGACAGGGGGTGGTCATTATTTTCATATATTATAGAAAAATACAAAATCGGTCAGGACCGCGAAAGTTCTTTCTTCTTCTTTAGTAGATTTGCCTCAATGCTTCGGATCATTGTCTGGTTGGAACACCCACTTTCGGACAAGTTTTAGCTCTCAGACTGATGGCCTGACGTTCTGTTCAATAATGATCTGATATCCCTCAGAATTCAGGGTTCCCTTAATGATGTTAAGTTGTCCAGGCCCAGAGGAAGAAAAGCAGCCCAAGATCATGACAATACCGTCACCATGCTTGACCGGAGAGATAAGGTTATTTTGGTGGTGGGCAGTATTGGGTGTTTGCCAGACAAGGCATTTTTGATTGTGACCAAAAAGGTTGATTTTGGACTCATCCGTCCAGAGAACAGACTTCCAGAAACCTTCAGGTTTGTCCAGGTGGTCTCTGGCAAACTTAAGATGGGCAGCTTGGTTGTTTTTAGACAGAAGAGGCCTCTTCCTGGCTATCCTTGCATGGCAGTTCTATTCAGTGTTCTTCTTATTGTTGATGGATGCGCAATTACATCAGGTGTAGCGAGGGAGGTTTGTAGATCCCTGGATGTTATTCTTGGGCTGCTTTTTACTTGATTTATTATTTTTCTTGTGGCTCTTGGTGACATTTTAGAAGGATGCCCACTTCTAGGCAGAGTCACTGTCATGTTAAACACTCTCCATTTATATATTATTTGTCTCATGGTGGACTGATGGAGCCTAAGCCTTTTTTATATAATTTTATATAATTCTCCAGACTGATGCACACTCACTACTCTCTTCCTGAAGTCCTCTGATGTCTCCTTAGATCCCGACATGGTGTGTTTTGCATTCACCTGTTTGGGTAACACCAAACTGACCAGGTTTCATTTTTACATTTGACATTTTAAGCATTTAGCAGATGCTCTCATCCAGAGCGACTTACAAGATGTGCATTAATACATGGTAGGAACAATCATAGTTAGCGCACGAGATCAGTGCAGTAATACAGCAATAGACATCATTGCAGGCATCTGCGTACCATACCTGTAACACCGGGAAGGACATTTTTTAATTTTGGAGTATAGTGTTGAACAAGTAAACAGTGGTGAAGACAATTTAGCTAGATGGACAGAGTTCAGTGGTAGTGAAGTCTGAAGAGGTGGGTTTTGAGTCTCTTGCGGAAGATCGCAAGTGATTCCGCGGTCCTGACCGATTGCGGAAGGTCGTTCCACCAGCGAGGGATCAGGACAGAGAAGAGGCGAGACCGCAAGGAGCGGCTGCCAGGCGCCCGGAGGGAAGGGACAGTCAGTTTACCAGAGGAGGCGGAGCGGAGGGGTCTGGGAGGGGTGTAGGGAGTGATGAGTGGCTGGAGGTAAGGGGGAGCAGTACCTCTGGCCGCTTGAAAAGCAAGCACCAGTGATTTGAATCTGATGCATGCTGCGATGGGGAGCCAGTGCAGAGAGGAGAGTAGAGGGGTGACATGGGTGAACTTCGACTGGTTGAACACCAGACGAGCGGCAGCGTTCTGTACTAGTTGCAGTGGCTTGATGGCACAGGCCGGAAGGCCTGCCAGCAAGGAATTGCAGTAGTCCAGACGTGAGATCACCAGGGCCTGGACTAGGAGTTGAGTGGCCTCTTGGGTGAGGAACGGTCAGATCCTCCGGATGTTGTGGAGGGAGAATCGGCAGGTCCAAGTGATCGCTGCAATATGGCTCGAGAAGCACAGCTGGTTGTCCGGGGTTACCCCAGGGTTTCTTACCTGCATTTATGAGAGTGGCACCCAAACTCTTTCCTAAATATCTGACCTTTGATTGGTTAACTTGGTACCCAATTATATACCCACCTAATTCTACTTACCTACTTGATTTAAGGGTACAGGAGGTTCACTTATTTTTGCAACACTTTTTTTACTCTACTATGCACAATTTCCCTTTATTTCAGTAAACTCTTGATTAATTAAGGATTTTGTGGTAAAAACTCTAGATTTCCATGATTGCACAAGCATCACTGCACATCCCAAATGTCAGAAGTCAAGAGTTATGTGATTTCAAATTTTGCCATTTCAACGGTCTGCTATAGTGCCACCATGTGGCTAATTGGCACCATATTGACAAGGTCGACACATAACACAGTTCTCTATAAACATGCCAAGGTTGGTGAGTTTGAGATAATCCCTTTGGATTTTATAGACCTTTTGTGGGGACAAACAATCTTAAACACCCTTTCTCAGAAAAAATAAGACTATAAATAAATATATGCAAAATTTTCCACATGCACAGTGAGATGAGATGGAGAGATGGAGAAAAATCTCACCACACTGAGATGAACAGGCACTCCTGGCTCAGGGACGGGAAGTGTATGCAGTCTCTCCAGCAGCTCCTTCCACTGGCTGTCCTGAAATACACACACGCGCGCATAACAACACACACACACACACACACACAGACCGAACAAACACACAAAACACAGCAAAAAAATAACACAGGTGTCAGTATTATTCCTCAGGGAGACGGTGCAGAGCAGTGTACATGTTGCACGGAAACGCTGGCTACTTGCGTCAGTCATGGGAGAAATAACCGGAGAGTGAGGGAGGATTTGAAATCTGCCTCTTAATCAAAGATCCCCAATTACAGAGCCAAAGACTCACCCAAGGAAGAGGGAGTGCTGGTTCACAGGATTAAAAGCTTAAAGGACAAAACTCATCTCTTTCTGTTAATTACTCGATAGAACCTTTTTAATAAAAAAAACCCTTTGATTTATATTCCTAATATGAAAGTGTTATATACCGAGGGCTTTAGGTATCTCTCTACTGGGACTCTCTCAAGGACTGGCTTATCTTATCGCTGCACGAAATGCAAGAATCTGCCGGAACATTTCCCCAGCAATCCTCACCGCTCGAAGTTATAAACCGGGAATCTGACGGACTAGTTTCTCTGACTTGATACCTGTAAAGGTGCTGAAACTGGGAAGCAGGTACGGCAATATCTGCAGGTAATGACAAGGCTCACCTGTGCCCATTAGTCTCGCATTCCACACTGAGCCAGAGGGCACACCCACACCGAGTAGACTAAAGGAATTACCTCACATACAGGGCTGTTCAAAAAAAATGACACACTGCCTCCTTTTTATATAAAAAAAAGGAAGATCTCGGATATGTCTACTGGCAGCGAGCGTTCAGGTTAAGGAGAGGGCGACGGTTGTCAGGAGGTGACAGGGCTGACAGTGTCTCGGTGGCACCGCGTTTAAATATTAAAATACCGGGGGCATGAGGCGGGAGAGCCGGACAGCCGGGTATCTGAGTGTGATGGGGGCAGGGTAATTCATCCAGACCAGACAGCCCTGGCTGACCGTAATGACCAGGGCTTCACCGCTCCAGGGCTTCACCGCGCAAGGCACGCTGCCATGGTCGCATGATGCCGCAGTGTTTGTTTGCATCGTTGACATGCTCTGGCTGGCAAAGCAGCCAATGAGGTGAGAGACGTTTATTGTGCTGCAGAGAGGTGCAGAGCGCTGTGCCTCTCCACTCTATGCTGTGGCACTCAGTAAGCATGGTTACACACATAATGTGCCGCATATGGCTTCTACATACAGTGCAGTACAGCAGGCCTGTCGACCTGTGCCGAAAAAATACTGTCTGCTGTTCCATGTATAGAATGGTTCTAATTGTATAATAAGCAACTACCTTTTTTTTTGTATTGCGGCACAATTTATTTTGTACATACTCTAGGCTTTACAACCACTCATGCTTTCAAAAAAGACATTCTAGCATTTTAGTGTACAGTTTCTGTGTGCTGGTTCCTGTAATATGTAACTTTTCCAACAGGTTTAGAGTTGATAAGATGTTTAAGATGAGTCCTTATTTCTGTCCGTCCTTTGTTTATTTTAATGTATCAATGGCCTTTTTCATTTTTGTTAATATGCCATAAATTGGCTGCATGTTTTTATTATTATTAACCAGTTTCGATCCCTGTTTTTTCCCGTTGGGATGGCCAAATGTATTTGTAGTCCCATCTTATTGCTGCAACGTCCTTAATTCAGGAGAGGGCAGACCACTACCAGCCACTTATTTTCACTCCGCAGTCCAAAAGCTGAGCTGGGCAGCCATTGCATCAGAGGAGTACACTTCATGCACAGGTTGGTGCAAGCAGACTGTAGGAGTCCTATGGACCCGAGGAACTGCGCTCACATGGATGAGCCACTCGGCATGTTTTGCAATTTCAACAACCATTATGAGTAGTCTACATTTTTGCTTACATCACACTGCACAAACTCCTGCTCGTCAGCTTTCCAACTGCCCGAAGGTGGTGTGGACACAGAAACAATGGTAATGCAGCAGAATCTGCTTTGCCAATGTATGTCAGAGCTGACCTGATAAATGCCACTAATTGGACTCAATATAATGGTAATTTGGATAAACAGCAGTTGGCACATCTTAACAAGGTCCTTCTGAGATAATTTACCATCTTAAACTGGAACATACCCGGCACTAAGCCTTGAGGCACGCCTTCAGCTTAAAACATACATGACCGCGTTTACCCTCAATGCGCAGGATCCATAATTTAAATGAACATTCTGAATAATGCATTTTAATTAGCCCACGTCGGGGCAAATTAAACTAGTTTTGTGATTCAGACCTTTTGTTTCTTATGGATTGAACTGAACGAAACAACAGTATGCTGAACACAATGCCTGTTTGCTCCAGAGCTGTGAGCCACAGTACCGCTACTGGCCACCAACCATAAGCAGAGGCTGCGTGTACTGACCTGGCCTTTGGTTGTGTAATCGGCGAGGATGTTGAGGAGCTTGTAGAACACTTCGAACCAGGGGAGATAGCTGGGGGAGAACAAAACAGCAGAAGTCATTCACCAACAGCATATGGCCAAAGGGGAATCAATTAATCTCTTCTACAGTAACAGCGGGGTGAAGACTTGCACCTCCCCGATGATGCGGCCGATATGCAAACACAGATTTAGAGGAGAGCGAAAGAGACCACTGTGCACACAGGACATATAAATACAGCAGATACAAGCGCTGAGAAAGGAACAGACTTTTGAGTAATTGCATCAGAGGAAATAATCAGGTTACATTAAAGCATTTCCATGGCCTGCTACTCAATCAGTTACATTAACGAGCTTAGGCTCTGACGACACAACACATTCTGCCTCTGCAATCACTTACAGGTTTCAAAATTCATGTGTTTTAGTAACCCCATCATTAAACCAGAGTTAACTACAATTTACAATACATTGCTATTACACCCAAAGTGCTTCAGTAAATATCCAGCTGTGCAAATGGATCATTTGTAAAACAGAACGTTTTAAGTTTCCCCGGAAAAGGCAGCCTGCCAAACAAAATAAAAGGCATTTAAAATGAAACGTAAAAAAAGCGAAACATGACAGCAGAGCGATTTGATTGGCGGGAGTGAAACACCAGTGAATTAGCTGTGCAAGTTGCCCAGAGGTTTCAGGAGCAGCCACCCAGGAATATATCTGGGCCAGCAGGGGCCCTGAAATTAACATCCCGCATGCAAGCCCCCCCCCTAGCCCAGCTGGAGTCCGGTGGGCCCGGAATGTGGAACAAAGTGATTTTGGCTGCCACGGACTCCACTCCGGACCCGGCAAGCGGATCAGGGCGGGTTAGGGCGGAGCAGGGCGGAGAGAAGGAGACAGAGCTGCCCAACCACGGCGTCGATGCTGTCTCTCCGTGGCCTGGTGCTGCTGCCACAGCCTTCAGACTCATTAAAACATTTCAACAAGAGACGCTGCCTAGCACTCGGTGCTTGCACACGGAGCAAAAATGGAAAAGAAAAGCCTCCAAAAAAAAACAAGGAGCCCTTCTTCATGTGGAAATATCACAGTCCTCTCATTACGGAGACAGCTTTAATTTGGAACGTCTCGTCGGGCACTTTGAGAGAGGCTGCTATGTTTACATTTAAAGAGATTGGAAGTGGCTGACGGTAGGTATCTCTCTCCTTTAATTGCAGCCTTCGCTCGGCCATGAACGGCGTGCTCATTACCAGACACAAGACAACACAAAGCTCCCCCCTCCCACCCCCACCGCCGCCGCGCAGAGAGAGGATGCAAACAATCCGAGAGGATTATGTGGTAATCCCACTCTCCCCTTCATCCGGCTAATATTTACTGCAAATCGACGAAACGCCAAAGAAAAAAGGCTGCTCGCTGTGGAGATACGGACAAGGCCCGGTAAATAATCCAGACAATGGAATTACACTATCTCCTTCCAGACCTCTTCAGTTCCTGGGTGAGGATTTAGAGTTGAGAACACTACACAGACGTGCTATTAGACATGCAGGGATTAAGCCTGATGTATACATTTACTGCGGGGATACGTTCGATGGCTCTAAAGAAAGAAAATCAGCCGTGTGCGGAGTCAAATCAAGCAAGCTACCAAACCTCTGAGCAAATTAGACTGACAGCAGCCTCCGACATTACTCTCCGGAAAGAGCACGAGCCGGAAATCAGATCGGACTTGAACGACAAAGAAAGACTTTTATACCGGAGGCGAAAGCCTGCGTGATTCCGGGATAAGTAAAGACATACATTTAATGTAAAGGAAAGAGCTCTTATTATAAAGCTGGCATTTTCTGAGGGGGGTGATTGATTGTTTTTTTCTTTTGTTTAAGGAGGGACGGATTTGAGACTTGAGCCCCAGCTCTGAGAGCCTCTCTCTGGGGACGGCTATACCCCTCTCCTGCTCCGGCGCTCCGCGGCCCGGGCCGTGACACCGCCCTGTGTGGTGAAACCGGAGCAGGCCTGTAGCGCTCTTCAAAGAGCCCCTCGTCCCAGCAGGGCCGTCTGGCCTTGTGATCCTGTCACGGGACTGACAGTGCTTCCGCTGGGGGGGGGCAGCCACGCCCCACCTGCACGCTGTCTTTCAGCAGCCGGGAGCACACACCAGTCACCAGGAACACACACAGCGGGAACACGCACAGGAAACACAGAGTATACTCTAAAATACACAGGAAACATAAACTGTAGAATCCAGTAAAAACCCACAACAATGAATGTAGGACACACAGGAAATCAACTGCAGAACCCACAGTCACAGAACCCACAGTATAGAGGACATGCATGAAACACACACACTAAACTCTAAGTAATCCATATAGAGCACACAGACATGCACACACAGACAGCACACACAGACATGAACACACACACACACACACACACACACACACACACACACAGACACATGCACACATGCACACATGCACACATGAACACACACACACACACACACACACACACACACACACACACACACACACACACACACACACACACACACACACACACACAGCTCAGAGGGGGACTGGAAAGACACTTTGCTGTGTCAGAGGAGACTGTTTCCAGGTGCGGGTTTGTTTACGCAAAACTAAACCCACAGTGGAGAAACTCAAGAAACACCTGTTCCTCAAGAGCCCCTGCTTCACCTCTCCCGCTTGTGAACAACGATCGAGTGAGAAGCAGGGCAAGTCGGCGTCTTTTAACGGTCCAGTGTTTCCCAATCCATTCCTACAGGGCACACTGCCCTGCATGTTTTCATTCCAACCACCGCTCCCAACCTATCATCTGCATCGGTCATCTGTTAATGATCACTTGAGCATGATTAAGTGGTGGTTGGAATGAAAACATGCAGGGCAGTGTGCCCTGTAGGAATGGATTGGGAAACACTGCAGTTTAACCACTCGTGGCGGGTCTCCATGTGCTTTTCGCTCTGAACAGCTCTTCAGTCTTATGCACGTTGTCATTGAAAACAGGCATCCAACCTTTCGTTTTCCACCAGCAGGATCGGCGTTCCAGGTTTATTTCACACGTACGTTCCTCAGCTACGGATGCTCCTTCATCAACACCACGGTTAATTGAATAGGTTTCGCATCAACAGCGCATGCCAATGAACGAGCAACACCGCCCAGACGTGTGCGCCAGGCGTTCAGCTGGAGCACGGAGAGGTGGAGCGACCTGGCCAGACAGACGCTTTATTGGTCAGCCGTGCTCGTGGGGCCAACGGCACCCACAACTGGAGGCTGACCCCTCGCTTTGGGGGGTGTGACCAGAGAAAAGAGAGGGGACAGGAAGGGGTTAATGAACACCCCCCCACATCCTTATCCTTATTACTGTGCATTACTCTATATTGTGCACTATTCTCTATAAATCGAGAGCTTGCAATTGTAGGGTTGAACTTGATATTTTTCTGAAAAATGACTTAACATTAGCATGGGAATCCTCTTTGGCATTTATTTCTACTATACAACAGGTTATGCACCCAAAGCCACATTTTTTAACACGTTGAAACTCACACAGGCCTACAACAAAACAATGCCATGATATGGGACTTGAAAGTTCTGAGGCTTGAACTACACAATCTGCAGATGCAGCTCTAAGGTCTCGTAACGCACCATTAACGATGATGACGGTTGATGACAATGCCCATCACATAATCTGAGGCTCCATACAGAATCTCCCAAGGCTGTTCATTGCTCACCACTGGACCATGGAGGAGGCTCAACATCGCCCTGATAAGAGTTGCCTTGACCCACTGCAAAACTGGAGATAATTCCTTTTCCAGCGTGTCTTAGGCAGAACCAAACGCTCCTTCAGAAAGGACAGCTGATTGAAAATTTGGTTGCAGGCAGTTCTGGGGTTAAATGCCCTTTAAATCATCTGCATTATATTAATCCTTGGAATGCCAGTGTAAACAGCGCTATAATCCCCCCTTCTAACACAGTGGCTCTCAGACTCAGTCCTGGGGACCCACGGTGTATGCTGGTTTTCCATTCCAACCGTAATTGCAACCTTTGAATTGTAACTAGCTGTTAATTGCTCTTAGACACTTTTTGTTTCTATTAAAGCACGATTTACTCTCTTAAGGCCATATTATGTCATAAATAGCTGTGCATGCCATGAACAATAAATGTCCCATATTCACATCTCAGGACTTTAAATCTGTCAGATCAACTAATGCTCACGTTTTATGTAATGACACATGATTCCTTTAGAAAGAGGTTACTTTTTAAAATTGATTCAATTACAGATTGACAGGCGAAATCAGTGGGCGAGGTCTGGACACCTGGTCACTGAAACCATTTGTGGAAAATTAACACTTGAATGACAGAACAATTGACAATGAGCCAAACCTGCATTGTGTCAAAATAAGTTTAAGGAAAAAACAGCCTTGTGTGACATACCATTCTTCTCTCAGCCAGACTCACTGATAAAATGGTCTCAAAGAATGTGGAAAAAGTTCACATTTCAAAGTTTTTTTAATTCAATTCAATTAATTTATATTTTATTCATTTATTTGAAGTGTGCATGCAATTTAGATAAATAATGACACCAACAGTATATTTTCATGTTTACTGTCTGGCACATTCACAGTTATACTATATAATGCATTACCTAAAATAGCAAAACAAAAAGGGCCAAATAATTATTGATAAGAGGGTTAATGAAAAGCCACAGACAAGGATAGTCCATAACAGTGGAATATATGTTATTGTACACCGCTCAAAATAGGTATGTTTTGCAGCACTATGCTTGAAGCTTAAAAGTGCCCTGGGAGAGGACGACCCGCTGTGTTGGCGAGAGAAGGGGTCTGCGTTTTCGTCTGAAAGGGACTTACTCCCAACAAAGCTGAGGGGTTGGGGGACGCAGACGACGTGCTCGCACGCCACAGCCTGCACCCCTATCCGCACACACCCGGCGGTCTGCGCAGCCAATTCATAAAAGCTCCTCTATAAAACATTACAGCAGTGTAATCATATCGCAAAAATATGAAATTATTATGAAATGTTTATATGCAACCTCTGGAGCCTTCAGCTTCCTGCCCCCCCCCCCTTTTTTTCAGATGTCAGCTTTTCGCCAGTGTGGAAAAACACATCTGTTTTGCAATATTTAATGGGGAAAATGTAAAAACGGCATGGCAAGGAGTAGAGGTAAAGTGCTATTGAAAACTAATTGACTTATTTGAACTGAAACATCTGTTTAGCATTTGTCTAGACACTTAAAGGTGGATTTCTGTTGGTGAACAGTGACATGTGGGTATATATAATTTATTTATATATTTTTTTAAATCTTAAAAATTAAAAAATTAAAAAAACATATGCTCCAAAGATGACTGTGCTGCTTTGTCATTCTGTTGGGCCAGCATTGCCAAGAGCCTTCTAAACACTTCCAGATATCTTTGAGAGATACACGAGAAAATACACACTTACAGTTTAACAGACCAGACCTGAAATCAAATGTATTTACATTATTTATTTATTTGTTTTTTTAATGTGCTACAACCTTTACCCCTATCGGTAATCACTCCTGGCAGTGGCAAATGCATTTTTACTCTGCAGAGGGGTAAGCGAGAGGCAAAGAAGGGCAAAATGGACCCAGGCTAGAGGGCAGGCCTGGGGCAAGATTAGGGGCAGGGGCAGGGGCAAGAACAGGGGCAAGAACAGGGGCAGGGGCAGGGGCAGGGGCAGGAGCAGGGAGAGGACTAGCAGACAAACGGCTCCATGTGTCTCTGCAGCAGTGCTCTAGCTCAAGCTCACACTGACACCTGGGACAAATAGCGCTCTCTCTCCAGAGTCAGGCCATCGTCCAGATCCCCCTTTCAAAGCCAGCGCCGGAGTCCGGGCTTTAAAACTTTATAACCAGACACTCAGTAGCACATGCCGTTTCAGTAGTGCTGCTGCTAGCGCGGCTGTAGATTTATGGCTTATGACACGCACATATTTAATTTGTAACCCCACACTTCCCCTTCCTCTTGGCACTCCTCAGAACTCTGGAGTAACTCTTGTTTTCGCGGGTCAGAGGTTAAACAAAGTAAGGGAAGCGCTCGCCGGCTAAGTGGTCGATCTCAGAGCGCACCGGCTGTAGCCGTCCCGGCCGGCATTAAACAGGCCCGTGGATGGGGGGGGGGGCGTGGTCCCGAAAGACACAGCAGGTTCAAAGGTTTAGCTCCTGCTTTCGGTGGGGGGCTGGGCGATTACAGATGGCAGTAAAAAGACAGGGGGCGCATAGCATCCCACTGAATTTGCTTTGGTTACATTTCACCGTCATAACTGGGGTCCTCTTACAACGTCTCTACGAGATGTCTCCCCCGGCCGCTGGGAGTGACAACTTTACAGCTACACAGGCCGTAAACCCCGGAGGCCGCTCCTCAACCGCCGTAACACGCTCCAGCGGCTTCTCCGTTTGGACCCGACTTGTATAAACATATAAGTTTATTTAGTGTGAAAGTCCCGCGGCGTTCGGTGTCGGTCGCAGCAGGGAAAATGGCCCCCGTAAAGCCGTGCCCGCTGCCTCGGGGCGAGAGCGCCGGGTCAAGACAAATGAATCGGGGTTTACAGGACGGGATCAAGGCTCGCTCCTCTCGGCCACCCTCTTGTGTGCCGGGAGCACAGCGTTAGCCCCTCGCCCCCATCTTCTTTCTGAGGCAGGTGAGGGTATGCCGGTCTTAGGTACACGCATTGCACCGACACATCAGGGTCAGGCACACTCGCAGCCTCCTGACAGGGGGTTAATGGTAAAAGCACATTCTGAAAGACACTAGAACATCCACAATCCTCTACACTGGGACTGCCTTGATTAACTGGATATAAAAAATGCCGCCACACAGAATATGGTATAGCTGGCAAGTGTTTTTTTACTTTTATTTTTTATTTCAGAGCAGTCTTTATATTTAATCTTTCTGGCGGAAAGAAAGTCCACAAAAATGTATTCTCGATGTGAAGAGTATTTGAAGGGTAGGCTGCGGTAGAGTGGCCAACATGCAACCACAACTGTGGGGAAGTGAGCGGTGAATCACTGCATCCAGCGGTGGGGTCCCTTCACATGGCAGCTTCTCGGTTTCAATAACGCAGTGCGGTCACAGCAGATGTGACCGCAGTTCAGACCATGGTCAAGACAGCTGCATCCCTTCCCCCTCCCCTCCCCCCAAAAATACCAAACCGAGTCTGAGTCACAGCTCAGGAGGACCGGGCCGACGGCAGTTAAACAGTTGACACACACCCGCTATAGTATCATACTACACTATGTGGTACCCCTTGCCCTGGCCGCCAGGGTATTTCCCTGCAGCTGTGCCTGACCTGCGCATGCAGTAGGCCAGTCCTGAACGCTGCGCCAGAGTCGGGGTAGGCAGTAGGCCAGGCAGGGACGGGGGGGTGGCCGAGTAGGGTCCGGGAGAATGTTGCATGACAACTCCTAACCCACCTATGCTCTCACCCAAATCTCCAGGGACACCCCATCTCAGCCAGACCTTCGGAGTGAGCAGAGGGAGCGCCCCCCGAGCCGGCAAACCCACACAGCTCTCAGTCACACAAATATGTACATTTACCCTCACGCTTTTAAATTTACATCACACACAACTCTCAGTCTGCACCCATACAAATGATACCTATATACATATAAGCCTATACACCACGTGGAGCTCTCAGTCACATGACCAGGGGGGTGTCATTTCTGGAGGGGACATCGGGGACATTGAAAATATCCTGGACATTGAAAATATCCTGAAATGTAGTTTGTGCCAATACACTGTGGACACAACAGCACTAGGACCATGAGGGGAAAAAGGATGCCTCTCCTCCAAGTGCATTTAAAATCACGTTTAACATCTGTTATTTTTCCCAGGGTCCACACAGTCCCTTTATATCTTTTTTTACTTTATTTCGATGTTTGAATATATTTCTAAACATGGAGGAGACACCCCACGGATCGTGCGCAATTCAGGTGAAAAATGACTCCCTCCGGACTCCCTAGACTATAAAGCACGTCATCTGTGGTTCCTTTCTGATGTGGATACAAAAGCACACAGAATCGCTGTTAAAAAACCACACGTCTTTCTTCTGGCTCTATGAGCACTTTGACATGGACCAATACGCACTGACAGAATAGGCAAGGTTGAGTGAAACTGTCTGATAAACCCCCTCCACCCCATTTCCATTTCCATTGTGGTTTTACACTGAAATTAACCAATACATATTATTATTATTATTAAGTAATTTAGCAGACATCTTCATCCAGTGTGACTTACAGCATCTAATTTGCATAAATATATACACTGTACAATGACGCTAGCAACATTATCAGTAATTAATTTAAAAGTATACAGCGTAGAATTCGATACATACAATAACAAAATAAAACAGAAGAATCAGTTATGGCTTAAAACAAGCTTAAAGCAGATATTAGATAACATAAAGCTTTCTCAGTATGCCCTATGAACAAACAAATGAACAATCTCCATAGGAGAAGAAGCAAATTAATTATATTATTATAAAAAATGTGTAACACCTGAAACCAACACCTCTAGATATCAGAGGTAATGTAATTTAATCTAAAATTGGGTTTATTAAATCTGAAATGTAAGATTTATAATAAAAATACATATTCATCAGATAACCAAAGGCTTATAAAATCTTACAAATCTAAAAAAGTCTTTAAACAGGAGTGCTCGTCCCATTTTGGTTAACCAACCAGTGACATTAACCGAAGCCCAACATTTAAATGTCGTACTCCAATGTAACAGGATAGGTCTGCTGCTGGTTTTAGCCCTCGGCCAACCGACACCATGCTGCACGATTAGCCCACTCTGCTAAAGACGAAGAGCCCTAGCCCAGAAAACTAATCACCCTCTTATTGCTTCTCCCATGTTTGGGTCACATTCTGTAGTGACTGGTTGCATGCTAACTTGCTAATGCTGGACTCTGCTAGACAAAGACAGAGTTTTCTCAAGCCCGATGACTCAAAACACATACACAGACACAACACACCACAATACTGGCAATAAGTAGTCAGAGAGGGACAAAACACTAAATGACCAAAAGGCGATAATATTGGTCGTTGCATTCTGAAACCAGAAAGGGCTTTTAAGTGGGCAAACACACCTCATTACGTATGGAATGACATTCCTTGTTGTAGTCGGAAGGTAGGATTAGACAAGGAGTTACAGGCAGAACATAAATGCGTCAACAAGGCCCTTAATTACTAGGAAATGAATGACTCTCCTGTACGATGTGGCACTAGTGCTTCCAGATGCCCCGCTCCATCCTTTCTGACACCCCCCACCGGCAAAAAAAACACTTTAAGGGGACGTGATTAAGTCAGGTGTACTCAGTTAGGTTGGCCACACGTTAACCCGTGGTGTCTATAACCACAGGCACGGAGAGTGGAGAATGATGGACTTCGGTAACAGCAGCTTAAAAGCTCATAATTGTGAAGGCCCTTCCCTGCGTACGATCGGCTCCCTTCTGCAGCTGTGGTCCGACGGGCTTCTTACGGAAGTGCCAGCGTGTACACAGTGCTGATCGCCACTGCGCACAGCCTGATCACTGGTCCGGGCTCCAGGACCCAAAGCAGAGGGGACCGGATGTCAATTTCAGCGGAGGCCGGAGCCTGGAGCCGCTAGCCCAATTACGGCTCGGTTAGCCCTTCCAGCAGGATGAGGTGCTGAACTCCAGTGGGTTCTCTCAGAACTGACTCATTAAGCAGTAAATGGGCAGGGGCATAAATGTCAGGATCCGTGACTTACTCCTGCTACCTGCTCTCGATGATCAGGCGCCAGCAGCCGGAAGGCATGGTGCGGAAGCTCGCCAATTCAAAGGCGGCTTACCCCGCGGAAACAAATGATTTACAGAACAACCGGGGGGGGAGAGTGGGTCTGTGTTTCCAATGCCACCTCTTCTTCAGAACTGCAGACTGGTCTGATACCCTCATATTACCAAAACAAACAATGGTTCATTCTCTTTCTGCTGGTAGCCTAATTAAACTGGTGTTAAAAGAAACACAGTTTATATGTCTTTACGCAAATGATTTACACACAATAATTAGGGGCTAAATAAAACTTGTGAAAAGAGTGAATGTTTTTTGGTTTTTGGAGTAAAGAATGGAAACCAAATTGAGTTCTTCCAAAAGCCACATGCTATTGTTAGCAGCTTTTCTCTGTGCCTCATCGAACGCTAATAAAAAAAACAGGACGACATGACTGCCCTCCTTTGTTCCCCTGTCCCATTTATCTCCATTGACATGCTCTCATGTGGTGATGGGCCTCAGCCCAGTGAAGTCCTTCTACACAGCCAGTGAAGCGCATTAAAGGGTTTGTGGCTGAAGTGTTGCAGGTTCAATTCCTGAACGGGGCACAGCCATTGCCCATGTTGAGCGAAGAGACTTCTCCCGAATGGCTTCGATAAATACCCTGCCGTGGAAACGTATCTGAAAACTATGTGAGCTATGTAACTCGTCCTGGGGAAAGGCTGTCAGTAAATAATGTAATTCAGAAGGTCCCGACGTGCTCCAATCCCCTCGCTCCAACACCAAAGGAGCGCTTCTTCAGTTCTCCGTCCAATGCCGGACGTCGGCAGGACAGGGTCTCTGCTCCGTCCGTAACTCATGTCCTGTTTTGTGACTGTCTTTATGGGCCATTGTTGGCCCAGATGGAAAACATTAAGAGGAAGGACTGCAGGTAAATCAGCAGCCTGCCGCGCGCTGCCAGGAGGCCCCGCGCTAACCGGGAGCAGATTTTCGAGCTCCGGCCCAACGCAGGGACGGATAGTGCACGAGAGGCGGCAGTCCAGAAAAGGCCTCCTGGGGGGTGTGCCAAGAAGACCATTCCAACCTCCCCGTCCTGCCCAGCAGCCCGCAAGGGGAAGGTCACAAATCCAAAGGGGCTCCTCTGTGGAGGACCGCAGGTACTTCCTCATAGCCACTGTGCCACAGATTGGGGGTGCGGAAGCCAAGATTAAAAGATGGAGGGCAGGAAGAACACTGACGAAACAGCAACCTTTTCAAACATGTCAAAAGTCAATTTTTTTACTGAAACCAATCGAATATTCTTCGATTTGGGCTTCATATTTATGATGAGATTCAATTACGAGAAATCAATAATGGATCTGAGCAAGTTTGACTATCATAGTGAAACCTATTCAAACTTGCTGAAATGTGAGAAAAATATGTATTCATTTAAAAATTTATTAATTTTAAAAGACATGAAGATACCCATCTAGCTGCCACTAAGCTTCAGATCCTCCCCAGTGGCAAATTCACATTTAGATCTCAAGCAAGGACATTGGGAATAGATATAAGAAGCTATCTAGCTGGCTACGCAAGTCCTCGCTTGTCCTTAATTGCTGTAAAGAACAGCAACAAGTACTGGTTTATTATATGTAAAAGCTGTTCTTTGATACTCAAATGCAAGGTAACGTTAAAGCATTCTTCCGTGCTCCAGATCCGACAGAAAAGGCACTATACTTCTCTGCTGGCGCCTATGACAGGGATGCAGCCGATTGTGTGTTGCATTTAATTTCGGTCTTGTTGACCGAACAGAATCTTAACTGCTTAATTAACTCCTGTGTGGAAGCACCTGCTTTAAATATACTTTGTATCCCTCATTTACTCAAGTCTTTCCTTTATTTCGACAGTTATCTATATATATACTGTATATATATGACACTGCATGCCTTTTTAAATTAATAAGCAAAATGAGATGTTGTGCAGGCAGAAATACTTGCTTAAATGATTAACTCACTCATAGTCAAAGCGCGTCACTATTGGTTGGATTGTATAGTAGCCGCGGTTGATGGACGGCTAAGATGGAGGTGCCAATGCAGGATGAGGACAAAGGGCAAGAGGGAGGACTCCGGCGAGTGGGGGTGAGGTGCTCGGGTGTGACTGTTTGAGTAGGGGGAAGAAGGGTGCAGTCAGGGGTCTAATGGTAAATCATTCCGTTTAAATGGAAATCAAACAGAGTTTTGCTCATCGCTTCCTCCTCCTTTTTGGCCCCGTAGATTTCCACTTAGCCTCCAGCGGGTTGCCATTATTGCAGATTGAGGGGTGAACTAATCTAATCTCCATTGATTTCTCCCAATCGGAGCGTGTACGTGTGAGTGGGTAATGCCCTGCGCTGGAGAGGCCACTGCTCTAATGACTCTGTGGCGATCACAGAGGGGGAGAGGGGGGGCACAAAGCCTTCTTCAGAGGCCCCAGTGCTGCCATAATCCCCACAGCTGCAGGAAAGAGGAACCCAGGACAGTCCCACCCCCAAACCACGGGCCCTCCAAAGACACCTGCCGGGATTGTCTGAGGTCAACCCCCTGGACAATTCACCTTTCCCCTCCCCCTCTGTCTCGCTCTCTTTTTTTGTTTTGTTTTGGCCACGCAAGGGTAACACAGCGAGTCAGTATTAGCAATGAAGTCAGCCATAATAATGTTCAATTATAGTAGGCGTGACGGCTGAAAAGCGAATGCACTGGACGCATTTCGGTCTCGGAGGGGGTTTTCAGGGGTCTTCCTGTTACATGACATTCCCGTTGTAGAAAACGGTTGTGTGCGCTGGCGGGTCTGGACCGGAGGCGCTCTTCGGAAAGCAGAAACTCCATCCGCTGAAGGGCCTGAGTGCGGTGCAACAGTAAAATCGGCCCCGGCTCTGTTAGTGTCAAGGGCACTTGGAAACAACACTACATTTTTCAGTATTACGATCCCGCCGACCTCCCCTTTTCTCCAAGCGGAGGAGGGGACCCATGGGCTGCTGGGGTGCAGAGGAGGGGGCCGCGGCGATGCTCCTCAGGGGTTCCCCGGGGAGTCCGAAGGTGTGAGCGGGTTTGTGTTTCGGCTGCTGCCCTGCAGACAGTGGCCCATGCAGCCCCGAAATGGGCCCGGTTTGTCCGCGCGCTCCACTGCTCTGCCAGTTGGCAAGCCTAAGCCAGGAAACTGTCAGTGTCGATTGAGTTGAGCCGAAGAAGTCCTGTTAAAGGAGTCTTGCTGGTTGAGGGCCCACCTCTATTTCCAAAGCATGGGAAAAAGGCCTCCGCATTCCAGAGATTTGAGCTGGCAACTTCCACCGCCTGAAGTTTGTAGGGAGCCATGAATGAGATTAACAAAGGCGCTCTGTGGACCCTTCTTGGCTGCCTTCCATGTCAACAGCTCTCGGGGTCAAAGGTCACACTAACTACATTCATTCCCAGCAGACCCCTTGCTCCAAACACAAGCTGAGAGTAGTACAAATTCAGAACTTTACTTTAATCCCTTGAGATATTTCTGATCTCTCCACATGTTTCTGCTCAATTAAAGTAAAATCTCACCTTGGAAATAGAGAGGGGGAGACCATGATAGATGGAGGGAAAGGGAGGGAGTGAGAGAGAGAGAGAGAGAGAGAGAGAGAGACTGAGTGAGAGAGACAGAGAGGGAGAGAATGGAAATACTAATACCCCACATTGCACATGTCAGGCTGTCCCATGTCGGACTCACACAAGCAGAATTAGGCACATGATTGGACACCTAAAGACAAAGCTCTGACCCCCAGCTCTTAGGAGAATAAATCGCTGATCATTTAATGGCGCTGTCAAATGCATATCACACCTGGTCAAAATCCTCCAGATCCAATTAGCAGGGTTTAGAGAGAGCCCGGGCTTTGCTGGATTACCCCAGAACAGCAAGTCACCCTCGAACATTGTTTTGCATGGCCTTTCACTGAACGAATGTTAGAATTGTGTTATGGAAGTAACAGAGCAACTTCTAACAGGCAAGCAAGTTAGCATCAGGACCATTCTAAGCATCGGCAGGGTTCTCTTCCTGTGTTTGCTCACGGGCTCCAGCTCTTCTGTTA